>BHFT01020782.1:0-59311 GCA_004320025.1 Laticauda laticaudata | reverse complement strand
TTCGACCAAACATGCCTAGCCGCGCCCACGTGATCACCAGAGCCCAAAAAGAAGAAACAAGAAAATGTTAATTTATCGAATGACCAATAACATCCCGACACAACTAAAAGGAAGCCCTTTTAAAACTGGATGATTCGGTTCCTTGGCTTCATTTCAAAGACTCACACCAGCTTATAGATGGTTTGAGCCTTGGCGTGTTCTCGGGACCAAGTTGCTATTGCCTGCCACAGGTGCTCGAGGGGGCCAAAATACAACAACAAGCTCATGATTCTAAAGCAGTCCGCTGGTCACTTTGGATTTGTGAAAACCTTACACCTGGTGTAAGGTACCTGGATTAAGCGGGCAATTCTGGTGGCCTACTTAAAGAAGGACATCTGAAGCTATGTAGCTAGCTGTCCAATTTGTGCTTCGCAAAAGAGACCTCCTGCGGTAAGCCAGTAGGAGTTGTTAACAAATGTAGCTAGACCAACACGCCCCCGAAGGAAATCTCTATGGACTTCTTATAGTAAATTACCCGAAAGCAGTGGAAACACGGTTATCTGGGTAGTAACCGATTTGTTTTCCAAAACAAAGTACACTGCATACCTTGTTCACAAGATTCCATCTGTTCAAGATGGCTGCAGCATAAAACTGTTATTTCACTTATCCTATAGGTTACATGGCGTTTCCGGAACGTATAATTTCTGACAGAGGGGGTCCAATTTATCCTCAAAATTTTTGGAAAGAGTTCCCTGAGTTATAGGCTCCGCCAGTTAGCCTTGTCCGCCCACCACACGCTCAAACATACATAGAGGCCTGTGAGAGGACTACTCAGTGTTAGAACAGTGTCTTAGATGTTATAATAAATTATCAACAAGATAACTGGTACGACTTATGAACCATTTGCCGGAGTGCGGGAATAACAACGTCCTACATAGTAGTACTGGATTTGTTCCATTAAAGTAGCTTCGGGACAAGATTTTGTAGCCATACCTGAACTTCCTCGTGAAAGGCCTAACATCCATTCGTTGGATGAATGGATACTCAACTCAGCTTACTGGCCAGTAACACGCAAAGCATTAGATGAGGGCCCATCAAGCTCATAAGAAGTTGCAGACAAGAAAAGATCTCCACAGAAATTATATAAAGTAGGCGACAAAGTTTTTCCTGTCCACCAGATACCTGCAAGTATTCTATGTAGAGGGGTCGGCTCCAGTATCTTGTAGTCTGGAAACATTCCCTTCTTCACAAGCCGAATGGATTTAACGAAACCGATGTTAAAGCCACCTAAGTTGATCAAAGCATTTCGTTCAAAGTATCCTGATAAGTCCTAGGAGTGTATTCTTTTGTAATTGGTTTAATGATTAAGAATTGTCTTTATATTTCTCCTCTCTCTCTTCTAGACTGATGGTTTCCTTTTTTCTAGGAGGCCGAATGTCAGCCTTCAAGATCTTTCCACTATCACTTTGCATCTTTTCGCTGTCATAAGAAACGGGGGAGGGGAGGAATGGATAAGTCTGGGAAGTGAAGCTGGAGGTGTTACATTTTTCTGTTGTGTAAATGGGGGGAGCAATCAAATAGAGTTAGGTTTCTATTTTCTCGCTTAGCTTTCTTTTCTCTGCGCAAACTGCAACCCGTTATATCAAAGTATGCCAAGCGTCAATGGGACAGAGGACTCATCATCACCTGAAGATGCCCACATGATCATATTCACAACTCTCTAATTGGAAGTTTCCATCCGATCTATTGGGGGTGGGAACACTTCCATCACTTTTTATATGGTTGAATTACGGGCATCCTAATACTAATTTCTCAGATTCAGAATTCTCTGGTTGCTACCACTTCACTTTCAGTAAAAGATAACTTTTCTCTAACTTAAAATGTCTAAGTATTTCTTTCTTGGATTTTGAATGGAGCACCGCCTGACGCCTATCAGCAAGAAAATTGGGCCGATCTGCTGCCTTTTGTAGCCTACAACGCCATCCGTAGTAGCACAGGTTAACCCCTTTCCAAGTCATCAGTGGAATGGAGTTCATGCCTATGCCTGAGCTTCCCAGAGAGCCTGCTACCTCAATGTCCTTGGCCGAGTAGATGGACTCACTAAGGAAAGGATGGGAGAATACCAAATGGGCACTTGCCCAAGCAGCTAAAAAGTACAAGCATCAAGCAGATAAACACTAGTCCCCACAAACCCCTTTCAAAATGGGTGATCGGGTCTACCTGTCCACTAAATATCCTAGACTAAAGCTTCCCTCAAAGAAGTTAGGTCCAAAATTCATAGGGCCATTTCCAATAGTGAAAGTGATAAACCCTGTAACTGTGCAATTAAGTCTCCCTTGCTTATTGGGAAAGTGCATACGGTATTCCATAGTAGCTTGCTGAAACTGGCTGTAACCTCCCCAATTGAGACCAAGAGATTGGCCAGCTCCCAAACCAATAGTGATCCAGGGTGGAGAGCATTATAAAGTGAAGAAAATCCTAGATTCTAGACTACATAGGGGTCGATTATAATATCTCATTCACTGGAAGTAGTACCCTTTATCTAATGCCACTTGGGTAAAAAGTTGGAATGTAAAAGCAGATAGATTGGTAAAGCAATTTCATGAAAAATTTGCCGATAAGCCAAAGGGACCCCCGGGGGGGGGGAGGAAGAGGTGGTTAGTTGCTGTTGATTCTAACCTCGTCATTTGTTTCATTTCAGGGTGTTATCATCGCTTGAGGGGAGGCAGCCTGTCAACGCCAGATCCTTCTTGATTCAGGTTTAGGGCTGCCACAAGGAGGGATAGGCAAGCTGTGGGAACGGGAGAGTAGTGAAGATAGCCACAACAACATTCTTTTGCCGGAGCTCAAGGTTGAGTCGCTGGAGTTTGGAGGGGAGTGACAGGATTGGTGGGAGTTCAGAATTGAAGTGGATTGGAGGGGCAGGGTGTGAGTTTTAGTGTAGAGGGAGGAAACACAGGAATTCAGATTTGGGTTTTCCTCAGATGTGCCATATGACTTCTCTAATAAATTCTTACTTGGATGGACTTTGTCTCTGAGTGCTAAATTTGGGGTGGAGAGTTTGGTTGGAACTCTGACAGACTGATGATTAGTAACTAAAGAGATACTAGCAAAACAAATAAGGCTAGAGAAAAGTCAGAGAAACTGGGAATATATCAGTCTTCCCTTGTTTAAGGGAAAAGCAGTCATATAAAATAGCGATAAGTTACAAATCCAGCCACCATCTAGTCTACATACCCTCTTATCTCTACTCCTATTTTTTTTTTTTTTTGCTAACTACTGAATTTCACTTAATGTATTTAATTTCATTTCACTCCATGGAGCATCCAGGAGGAATACCTTGAGTTTAATATTCTTACAACTCCACAAACTGTCAGACTCTAGGCACTTTATAGTAATAAATATACAATAATACCAATATAATTAAAATATAAGCTAATTTCAATGTTGGTGGCTCTGTAATAAACTCAAAGGTCCTTCAGAAAAGTCAGGTCTTTAGCAATTGCTGGAATGCAGTAAGAATGGAAACCAGAGGGCAGAGGGCCTAGAGGGCAGGTTGTTACATAAAAAGGGGAGACTTCAATAAAGAGTGCCCACCATCACACACACCCCTCTATAGTGCTTTCTGTTAGGTGGCAATCCTTGCATGTGAATTCAGGCCATCCCAGCCAAGAAAAGTCCTTTTACTTCTGAAGATCCAAATCATATAGTTGTAAAGATGGTTGAGAGCAGATTTTATACTGAACTTGGACTGAGTCCCAGTTCCTATCCCCAATCTAGGCTCAACAATATCAAGTACTTTGTTTATTCCTTATTGTGCTTATTATGCATTATAAATCTTATTAAATGCCTTGGAATGCCTAGAACTGTTCTGCTTTCAAATACAACTGTTCTATATCTCCTATAATTCCAAGGTTTAAGGTTAACTGGTCTGATTATTATTATGGGTATTGGAGATACCAAATTGGGAAAGGTTAATGAAGACTGTTCTGTAAGATTTTGGTTTAGATTAATAAATCATGGGAATATCTAATGGACTTGCCAAGCATTAGAAGATATATGTCATTAAAAAAATTCCTTTTATAATACTGTAATCCCTTATTTTGGATAGTCAGGGCGACTGAATGGAGCTGAGCATTTACTGGCTGGATGCCCTTCCTGAAGCCATGTGGAGTTTGCAGCATATATTTTCTCTTTGTACCCTGAGAGAGAAACATTTGCCACTACCTAGGACTGAACTCTCAATCTTACAAGGACACCAAGCCACTAGGATAGGAGAAAAAAATAAAGTAAAATGGATGTTTCAAATAAATTCCAATAAGAAGGCCATTTGGAGTACAAGTTAAAAGCTCTGATCAATATTTAAAAATGATATGGCTCCTGGGACATGCTACTGACAATGTCACTTTTTCAAGAAAGATGCTGGGTTTGACATTGTCATTGTCAGTAGCATGTCTCAGGAGCCGTATCATCAGCTGCCAACAAACTGAAAAAAGAAATTATTTAAAAATGTCCTCAGACTCCAGAGTGAAATTAATGGTAGTATTGCTAAATAGGCAGTTGAGAGACAGCCAAATGAAGGGAAAAACTTGAATATTTTCTTAATTTGAAGTGATTTGAAATTGAGCCACAAGAAACTGTTTTTTTCTTTTTAAAAAAGTGAAGCTACAGACAGGGAGAATGAAAAAGGAAAGCAATTTCATTAACTGACCTCTTAATTACTTCAGTTCAAATAAGCAAGTAATAACTGCATCCAGTCTGAATGTATTGATTACTAGCACTTCAGCAATACCTGTGACCCTTCAGAATATATTCAACAATTGGCTTATCAAAAGCCAACCACCTCTCCCACAGATATCCCATACAATCAATCAATTTTTATTACATAATTTAGTGTTACAAATAGATAGAATACTTTATTGTATGATTGGATACACAAGGAATTTGTCTTGTGTATTGTGAAAAAAAGCATTATAAATATTAATAATAATAAAGAATAAAGACAAAACACTATAAAAATAAAGACAAAACACTATATTATGATCGGTGATGGATTATCAGTGAGCAGTTAAGAGTTTGCCTAATTTTGCACACAGTATCAACAGAATTTGACCACATTCAGAAAAATTACCTTGTACTGGCCTAATAACTGTTGTATATAGAAGAGAGCAGTATTTCCCAGATATTTTATTCGGTGAGGTATAATAAATTGAGCCTGTAAATCCTTATAAAGCCAATACAAGCCACATGAGCCACACCTTTATTGCTGCAATCAACACTGCAGCACAAAGCCCAGTCTTTTACGCTTGTGCCAACATACAAGTATGTAAGTCATATGGTTTCCATTATGAAGTTGTCACTCTTTTGTAAACACTTATCCTGTATTAAACAGCTATTAGGAAGCATTAATGCATCTTATTTCTTCACATTTATTTTCATTTACATTTTTAAAATATTATTTGATTGTATTTGATTTGATTGTTTCTCCCACATAGGGAGACAAAGCTGGCTTCCACTCCGGATACTTCCCTACAACATTTTGACCTCTTTAAAGACAAGAGCTTAAGATGCCCTTGTATGCTTGAATGCTAATTTCCTAATCAATGAAGAATTGGGAACAGAATATTTTTCAGTTTCACGTGAACTTCATTTTTCTCTTTATTTCATCCTAACCTATCAGACTGCTAGGATGCAGATTAATTACTCCTGATAGAATTTTTGACATAAAATCAAGAAGAATGCTTAATACTTGAATTGTTTGCCACTAATGTAGTTGTTTCCACATATATTTCAAAATCCAAATAAAGGATTTAGATTTAAAAAAAAAGGTTTTAGAGAAACATCTAATAATATTTTATTTTACAGTATAGTATACACAGTACTAGTTACTTACCTCCAATAGATCAGGCCTGTCAAACTGGCGGTCCATGGGCTGGATATAGCCCGCAGAAGCCATGGCCACCCTGGCTTCACAAAGGCAAAAACATCCCGATACGACTCAATATGGCCAGTGATGTGATCGGGTTTGACACCCCTGCTATAGATGGATATACAGATAATCCTCAACTTATGTCCACAATTGAGCCCAGAATTTCTGTTGCTGAGACATTGAGTTTTAGCCCATCTTACAACCTTTCTTGCCAAAGTTGTTCAGTAAATTACTGCAGTTGCTAAATTAGTAACAGTGTTGTTAAGTGAATCTGGGTTCCCCACTGACTTTGCTTGTTGGAAGATCACAAAATAGGATCACATGACCATCAGTCCAGCAAATAGGGCAGTGATTCCTCAACTTTTACAATCTGAAGAACCCTTTCTTTCTGAATTAACACTGTCTACACAGTGGATTCTTGCATCCTAAAAGGTTCCTACCTGGACAAAAAACAAAAACCTTTGTTTAGTAAGGTTCCCTGCCCCCACCTCCCAATTCTGGATTTGGCTTCTGATGAAAATTAAGTCAACCAAGCAAAGTAGGAATCATTTTTGTACATGGATCCTCTTTCTTTCTGCTCTGGGACTAATTGAATGATGCCGTTACACCTGTGACAGCAAAGGAAATGAAAAGGAAGAAAGTAACAGTGATTTATCCAAGTTAACAAGCCATTTCTGTGGGTGGGCATTATTTGATTATTTAAATAATGCTAATCCTATCAGCATGTTTTAAAACAGAATTTATCCTACCACAATTTATCCTATCATATTATTTGCAATTGACAATATACCAAGAAAACTTCCCTGACCTCTAGTTCTTGGAAGTCATCATCATCATCGTCATCTTCTTCTTCTTCAATATCATAGGAGAGGGTTTGGATCTTAATCTCATCTGTGGATAGATTGACAAATTTGCCTTCAGGATAATCCAGGCAGCCTTTGGTAGGTGACTCGTCCTCAATAAAGGTTGTTTCACAGCATTCTGCACTCAGGCTTTCTCCCCACGATCGTAGCATGCTTTCTGAATAGAGGATGATATTTGGATGAAAGCGGGATTCTACCGTCTGTGGCAGAGTACTGGGGTCAAGAAGCTGTTGTATTGGGTCATTTGGGGAATAGAGAGTCCCAACTGGCCGACCCTGGTACTGAGCAGTTGGATACACAGATACCAACCCCTCCCTGTTTTCAGCCATTAAGTTCCTTGTGTTAATCAGCCCATTCTTCTTCTTGGTATCAATTGCCTTATTGTGCTTTTTAAGTACACCTTTCTGTTTAACTAAGCCATCCATCCTGGATTCTTTTTCCTCTATTGTCTCAATGAATTGTCATTTGTCTGATAAATATCACATAGAAAAAAATTAGTCCATTTTCCTGTGGCAGAAAGAGAAAGAGAGAGAGAAAAAAGAAGGCTCATAATAGAAGAGAAAAAAGCATCCACCTTTATGCTGATCTAATGCCAGTTTTTCAGAGTTGAAAATAATTTTAGCTCTTGTAGATGCAAATCATATTTCTAAAGCATTTGGTACAAATGTTCATTGTTAATGAACTGAAGATCGTGCTGAAAATTATTTTACAACAGAGAAGTTTTTTTTACCTCATTGGATAGTTAATGCAGCATAAGGTCCAAGAGCCAGAGAGATGATCCGTGAAGCATCTGGCTCAAATCACTTCTCTGAAGTAGGCCTTAGATAAGCTAATATCATTCGGACATTCTTACAAATACAAAATAATACTTACATTTAGAGATATTATAAGATATAAAATAAATTGGAAAGAAATATATTTGCAAAAGGTAGAATAAAACATCCCATTAAATGCTGTCTTCCTTTTTATTAAAAAAGTATTATTTCAACTCACTAATTCATTTTACAGATTTAACACTATTACTAATTTGGATAAAACAGATTAAACAGATGACTTTTACAGTTATTTTATGAATAACTACATTCAAAGAGTTCAAGAGCAATGATGGGACCAATATTCTCCAACATTACTACAACCAATCCCTCTGATTATAGTGTTTCAAAAATTACTACTTAAATGTTTAAGTCCTTGTGTTCAAGAAAAACAACAATCAAATTTTAATTTAATTGGTTAAGAACTCATTCCACTTTAAAGAGTGAGCATTAATTGTACTTCCAATGATAACAGTGTAGGAAGAATCAGTGTGCTAGGCTTTGGTTTGGAGTGTCTAATAAATGCAGAATCCAAAGACAGCACCCTGTAAATCTACACAGTTTGATATACTTTGTTCAGCACGCAACAGCACTCCCCCACCCATGTTTTGGTACAGCCAACACATCATTTAATATAAAAAAGCTTACTTGTTCACATTTATATAAAAAGACAACCATGCAAATTTGGTAAAGAAATAGTGCTTATATTGAATTAAGATCATATTTCATGGGCACAGTTTTGGTACTACAACTATGTAATCTTCCCAGAATTAAAAATTATTTTTTAGGCTAAGGAGCAGTCTGAACTCCAATTTGGAGTGCCTTTCCTTTCCTCCATTTTTCAGAGAAACCAACTTAGCTGTATTTGCAATCAACCAAATAGTTTTCCTCCCACATTCAGATGAAGAGCTGCCATTTGCTTTTTTCTGTTAACTTACAGGATTTTTCTGAGGTTGTGTTCCTCCATTTCCAGGTACATCTTCCAATGCAGGGGTCGGCAACTTTAAGACTTGTGGACTTCAACTCCCAGAATTCTTCAACCTCTGGGAGTTGGTCCACAAGTCTTAAAGTTGCCAACGTTGGAGACCCCTGCTCCAGTGATTCCTCACCCCTCACCCTCTTTCATGTTTCAAGATAAGGCCTTTTAAATAGGAACAATATTCTGAAATAGGATTCTGAAGTGATTAATTTTTTCTTCTCCTTACCATAAAAGAGGCTGTTTTGGTTTATGTGCTATGTAGCATGTTCTACTCAGGAAGTAAACATATTTTTTTTGGCCATGTGGGATAAGTGTCCCCAACCACCGGGCCCCGGACCGGTATCGGTCCGCGGATCATTTTGTACCGGGCCGCAAAGAATGAATAATTGTGATTAAAATATATATATATAAATATGTTTTTAGTAAAAAAAATAGTAAATAGTTCCCCTTTACTATTGGGGAAGAATTTATTTTGCCGGTCCTTGAAAAAGTGTTTCTGCGTGAAACTGGTCCCTGGTACAAAAAAGGTTGGGGACCACTGGTATATGGCTTTCAGAAATGAAATGTAACTTTCAAAAGCAGATGGAACTAAAAGTAAAACACAGATAAGGCCACAGTAAAAAGATGAGTTATGAATGTATATATTAAGTAAATGAATAACTAAATAAATTGATTGTCTCTGGAAGCTGCCAGATAGAACTTCCAAGAGATTAGCCAGAAGAGCTTTTAAGTTTTAACAAATAATTATTCCGCTTCAATTTTACCTCTGTAATAGTGAGCAAAAAAAATGAATATTTCACTGCCAAAATTAAAAGTAAATAATGGTATAATAGTAAATTGTTTTAAGAGCTTTATTAAAATTATTAATAGCTTTTTCCCTAGGTTACATATACTGTTTATTTTTATTTTTCATTTTAAAACTTAGCAAATCCTGAAACAGGTATTACTGATAATGATCTTCATTAGAAATAGACAAGCTTATTAAAGGATTAATAAGCAGGCTGTGGAAAAAGTTTAAATATTAAAAATTCCAGTTCAAAATATGTTTTCCGGGAATTTGTATGGCTACAAAAACAACTATCAAGGCTACTTGAGGAATTCTTTACTTTCTTTTGTGGGGAGGTTATCCTAATTCAGGATCATGTCTGATTAAATGGGATAGAGATTAATAGCCTATTTGAAGTACTTAAATAAATAAAGGTGCTTAAATTCCCAGTGTATTTGCAACAGAATCTTAACTGTTCCTTCATTAAAACATGACATAGTTACATGCTGTTTCCCATAATATTTATCTTGTGGATTCTGCAAAGTTGACATGATCTAAGTTCATGATCCAAGTTCCTTTGAAGAACATCTGGATAGCCCCCCCACTCTGCTGTTGTTTAAAACAGGGGTCCCCAACCACCGAGTCCTGGACCGGGACCGGTCTGTGGATCATTTTGTACCGGGCCGCAAAGAATGAATAATCGTGATTAAAATATATATAAAAATATGTTTTTAGTAAATAAATAGTGAAGAAGCCCTTTCCTATTGGGGAAGAATTGATTTTGCCGGTCCTTGAAAAAGTGTTTCTGTGTGAAACTGGTCCCTGGTACAAAAAAGGTTGGGGACCACTGGTTTAAAAGATCCAGGAAAACCTGGGTTTCCACCCAGAACTTTGGCTAGGGAGAGCGAAATCCCTCGTTTCACTGTCCTTGCCATCTTTATTTTTTATGTTTTATTGCAGGTTCTTTGTTTTATTATTATTAATGAGCCATCCAAGGTCATTAAGAGTTGGGCAGCATACAAGCTTAATAAAACATCTTCACATTATAATCTATTGGTATACAGCAACCGTAGGGCTCATGATTTTTGCTTAATTATCAAAAAGCAAGGTACATTATTAAAACATTTTATTTGCCTATTGAGGAAAGTCATTTTTGAGTTCCAGCTTGTTCAGAATTCTGTAAAAGAGTTTGTGTTTCATTTACAGCCAATAAAAGCAGAAACCTCTCTGACCATCCTACCCCATTTTTTAAAAAAGAACCTATCCTTTTAAAGCATTTTCCTTTTATTTACCACACGGACACCACCCATCACAGACTGTATATGCCAAAAATCCTCTTCTAAGAGAGAGAAGGCACTTTTTGGAACGGCCTAAGTGTGCAAAAAATCACTACTGGACATTCTACTTTTCATTCCCCACATTCTACATTTATAGAGCTCTTCTGGGATAGAGGTTTAGATGATTGCAATATAGAATTTCCTTTATGCAAATATCTTTGTTCGCACTTAACGGATCAAATCCCAGTAACACTTTTATTACGTTATCAAAAAGGACCAAGTGAAGAAACTTGGTCCTTTTCTGAAGGAGTCCAGATCATAGCAGAGACAAGTTCTGAATGTACTATTTCTTGTTCAGTTTGATTATTTTGTCACTAAGTATGCTGATTCCCATGCACTAAAAAGGAAAGTCAGCTTTTCTTTACTAATCAACTACTATAACCCAATAGATAAAGGGAAGAAAACATATTGATACTGACATCAGAGTCAATAGACAAGTTGTCACTTTAAATAATTTTACAAAATCTGAGTACTATTTTTCTCTTATGAGCCAAAACATGCAGTTTGCATTTATAAAATTATAAAACATTAAGAAAACAAGTATTAAAATTTATATATTAAAATTAAGATATTCTTACAATTAAATCAATCTGGGGATCTAATATTAAAATATTGCAATATTAAACCCAATATTGTTGCCCACATTAATTCCCTAATCAACTATACCAGAAGTATTATTCCAAACCGTGATTTCTCCACCTCAAAACAAATAAATTACTCAGCCTAGATAAACACTGCAAAATATGAATTAAAAATCTCCAATTTGGAAAGTAGTCCCTGAATGTTAAGAATTCCATTCTAATAACTTAGCTACCTTTACAGAAATCTAGAAATGACAGACAGAGGGGTTCCTCATTTAAATCTACATCTAAACATCTATTTTTGAGCATTTGTTTATTCTAAAACATTACAAGTTACCACATTCTTGGCATATATCACAATAAATACCCCACGTCCCCAGAATGCAATGAAGCTCCAAGGTGACAGCCCTTAGAGCCTTTCCAAAAGTTGTTACTGAGGTAAATTTCAATTTGAGAGAAATTGTTTAAGTTTATGAGGTAAATAATATTAAGTACATTGAATTTTTAATTCAATTCAATTCGTTGTTTCTGGAGTGGTTCCCCCAGCCAAAAGTTAAGTGTTTTTTCAGCTAGCCCTCAAGCCACTTCACATTTCTTTCTTATATTGCGTCATGCACGTACAGCTTCAGAAATGTACACTGTGTGGGTTATTTGGATAAACTGGTAAGACATATTTGAGGACCAAGAGGAAGGAAAGAACCTAACGTGCGTCTCCTGCATTATTTCTCGAAGCATGTCCTCCACGTGCTAAATGCAATAAAATGAAACGCAGAACTGGCGCAACTCAGCAACAAAGTCTGTGCGTACAAAAACACCACAAGCGCAAGCAACTTTGTTTGACCGGACGAGCGCTCAGATCCAGACGCACCTCCTCGCTCTTCCGCCAGGAAAAGCAAGATGGGGCTGAGAGTCCGGAACTCTACGGGCGCGCACGTGTCTGGCATGCAGAGTCCCTGGTATGACGATCCCGAAAGATCGAGGGCGAAGCAGCCCAACGGGGACAGCCTCTTTCTCCGAAAATCTGGCGACGGGCTACAAATCGAAGGTGGGCAGCTCCCTAACCCTGTCGAAAGGAAGGCGAGCCCGCGCCTGATCCCACATTTCCGACGACACCCAAGTCCCAGGCTAAGGTCCACCCCGGGAACGACCTGTCGACCACGCCTCCGCCCCTGCTTACGGTCCTGCGCCACTTATCAATCGCTCCAACGCGGGATAAAATAGCTCCTTCCCACGCGTTTGGAGACGTTTGGCGGACTCTGCCCTGTCGCCTTTATCTTGCCCTTCCTCCGCCACTATCCTGCTCTGGGACTCACCTCCGGACGGCGCAGCAGCCCAGGCGGCGGGAAGGTGACCTCAGGCGTCTCCGTCGAATTTGGGACGGGGGCAGGACCTCCGGGAAAGGGGCTGTTTTTCCAAGTCCGCCTGCCTCCCTCCCTCCCTCCCTCCCCCGCTTACCGAATGGATGCAAATCAAAGCAGCGAGTTTGGGGCGCGGAGGGAAAAGGAGCAGCAGCCACAGACGGCGATTCCACGGAGGGGTGGGCTGTAGCCGGCGAGGTCTCGCCTCGTGGTGGCGGGAAAAATACACGGAAGGTCGGAAAAAGCGGCAGGGAGCAGGAATCGTGTCACCCGCGGTTGCTGCCGCCGTCGGCCCACCATGGTGCGGACCGAGACCGCGAAGCCGATGCCAGGCGCTACAGCCCCGGCTCTCCCAAAGCTTCAGCTGCCACTGCAATCGCGGCTGGGCTGCCTTGACAGAAGGAATTTACAACCCTGCACAGCCAACGGGGGACGGACGGACACCAACACAAAGCTCCCCCCGGGTCCTAAAGAGAGCTGAGAAAACGCTACTGCGTACTGCGGAAGAGAGCCGACAGCCTTTTTCGCGCTCAGTTAAGAGGCAACCCTCCTCCTCCTCGGACCGAGGCGGAGAAGGGTGGATCTTGGGAATCAGTACCAAGGAGCAGCGGCGCTCGAAGTACTTGTAGTCTTCAGTGTTTACATCTACTTCTTTATTTTATTTATTTACTGCCTCACGACGACTAGAAACAAACAAACCTGATGAAGTGATTCCAGGCTCATAAAACGGCTACTTACATTCAATTTACAGCGTTTTCAAAACCTGCAACGATGAATCTAAGCAAGCCAAAGTTAAAACCAGGAAAGGAAACAGATGGACATCCTATGCAAGACAGAGAATAAAGATGCAACAGATACGAAAGGCTTATGAATGAAGTAGAGTTCTCCTTCCCCAAAGTAGCATTTTTAATATATGCTAGTTTCTAGATAGAGAAACACATATAGTGCGTTTGAATGTTCGTTTTATGCTCATTGCGGTCAAAGCTTTGTCTAATCTCTTTTTCAACTATTTTTCAGTGGGGCCATACCCATTTTAGATGAGCAGCATACCCATTGTTCCTTCTATACTTTTATTGTTTTTTAAACAAATCCTAATTTTTTCTGAGACTAGCACCCACCCATTTCTTTCTTATGTGTTTCTAATAAACAACATTCTAGTTCTAACAGACATTTTAGTGAAGCTTATATCTTGGATATAATTTGATAACATAACTTACACAGGACTCTACAAATGGACTACCAGAAACTGACCTAAGCAATTTTCAGTTAACAGAAAGGAAAATGTATTTTCCTTCTTTTAATCCTCCTCTAATAGCCTTGGTTGAGGGGAAGACAGTGGAAGGCAATAACAGCTGCATCACCTTGAGTTGTTCTGCTTGGTGGCAGAAGATATTTATGAATTTTCAAAACTGCCAAAACATTCACATCTTTCTCATCATCCAAGCCAACCAAACTCCTGAATCTTAGAGAGAAAATCCACATAAAAATTCATGCACGTGCAAATCTTCAGAAAGGGGACAAAAACTAATTATTTGTATTTTTTTTACTCCCTGATGAATTCCAGTACACAAATGCTCACAGAATGCTCTTTATTTTTTAAAACAAAATCGCCTTTACAATATGCTTTTTCAGGTCTGATAAATTACATATTTTAGTTATGTGTGAATAATTTACTGTATCAGGATGTAATGACTGTAGTCATCCCATATAATACTCTGAAATACATTTAAACAAATTAAAATGTCTAAATACAAATATTTTATACACATCTCTAGAATTATTTTGGGTTCTTTAGAATTATTATCGAAAGAAGATTAAACATCTTTAGAATTATTATTCCCCAAACTGGTATTTCAGATTTCCCAACAGAGCACCTATTTTTGCTACAACTGAGTCCATGTACTTTGCTGCTACTCATCCTGTTTTCAAAGGAGGTAAGGTTTGATTTAATGTGTCCAAAATATGATAGTTTGAGTCTATTAATTTTCCTTCAATTGGGAACTCTGAATTGTTGAGAACTCTTGGCTACCCTTTGCTAATCTTAGGAGTCCTTTCCATTATCAAAGTTCAAAAACATCAGTACTTTTCTATCTTGGCTCTTCAAAATCCAATTTTTGCTTCTATAGCGTGTCACTGCGCAAAACTATTGCTTGCATGATTTGAATCTTTGTAATACAGATAAAGAACAATTTCTGAATACCTTTTCAGAGACCATTATTGCTACCCTACCAGATTTCTTTATTCCTTTACAAGCTTCTCTTATAGCTAATAGTTCATCAACAGCCACCAATTCATCAGTCCTGATATTGGTTGTTGTATATCTTGTCATTAGATTGACCTTAATCATAATCATATCCTTAATCATATCTGTTGAGGTAATTCCCCGTTAGGAGAATGAGCGCATAGAGGGAGACGTATAGAGAGTAGTGTTGGAATAATGCACACTCAGTACACAGATGCACTGTACAGTTAATGAAGGTTTTTACTTCCAGAAAGGTTTAAGCAAAGTCCAAAATAGGCAGTCCAAAAGTCATTCACAGGTTAATCAGTCAGTTTTTCAATCCAGGGATATTCCAGTAACAAAGTCCAGTGTCAAAAACAGTTAAGTGTCAGACTTACATTAAATCCAGCAATATCAGTCAATTAGGAAAAGTGGAGCAACAGCAATACTTTCCAACAGAAGGAAATAAAGATACACTCTCTTCTCTTCTGAGACTCAGACTAAAACAACCCAGGTTTCTGGCTCCATCTTATGGCCGTTTGAGAAACCACACCCAATTGCATGCTCTTGCATTCCCTTAAAGAGACAGTATTAAAATGTCTATCCTGGTTTATATATTTCTAATCCAAATACCTGTTAGGTGTTTCATATTCCTAACAATATCCAATTATTTCACTGTGGACTTTCATTACTAGAGCTTGCAGATTCTTTGCATCTTCAGCGATCAAGAAATGTCATCAGCATAGTGCAGAATATTGATGATACTCAAGTTTTAAAACCATACTCATATTCCAATCCAGCATCGTTCAGTTAAATCCAGCATAAAGGTTGAATAAAAAGATGAAATTGCAAATAATTCTCAACTTATGACCACAATTGAGCCCAAAAATTATGTTGTTATATTACATTTGTTAAGTGAATTTTGCCCCATTTTACAAATTTTCTTACCACGAATAACCAAAGATTGTTAAGTGAATTGCTGCGGTTCTTAAATTAGTAACATAATTGTTAAGTGAATCTGGCTTTCCCATTGACTTTGCTTGTCAGAAGGTGGCAAAAGGGGATCATGCAACCCCAGGACACTGCAGCCATCATAAATATGAGTGCAGTTGCCAAGCATCTGATATTTTGATATACATGACAATGGGGATAACTACAAGGGTTGTAAGTGTGAAAAACAGCATAACTCACTTTTTTTCACTGTTGTTGTAACTTCAGACAATCACTAAACAAATTGTTGAAAGTCGAGGACTCCCTATATACAGCCTTGTTTCACTCCCTTGCTGACCTGGAGCTAATGTGTTTCATTATGTTCCATCCAAACTGTAACTTTCTTGGACTCCCTGAGGACAATGAGATGGTCTGGGATTCCCAGCTTGAAATGGCTGATGCCACCAAAACCCTTTCTGGACTTAATAAACTCTGTATTCATTTTTTCTAATTAATCAGCATGCTGCAGCAATGATGTCTCTTGTTTGGAAACTTTTCCAAAGCCAGCTTGAATATTTAGCATTCCCTTTTCCAGCAGAATCCAAATCTATGTTGAATGATTTTCAGCATTATTTTGCTCGCATGTGAAATTAAAGATATTGTATGCTATTTTGTATACTCAGCTTAGTTTCTTTTCTTTGATATTAATATGTAGATTAGTGTTTCGCCAATGCTGGCTGGGGAATTCTAAGTTCAACCATTTTAAAAATGCCAAGTTTGAAAAACACTGGTGTGAACTGATCTCTTTCAATTTGTTGGTCATTATAGTAGTCTCCATATTTGTTGGCATAATTTGGTTAGAATCTTTACTGATTGCCACACATCTAAAAACATTCAGTCAATTTCTGTAGCCTTCGACCAGAAAGCTTCATCTTCAAACACTAGATGTTCTTGTAAATAGAGAAAATCTTAGTTGTTTATTGTTGAATTGTTGAATTTCAATATATTCCTTCCATCTCTATTTGATCTTTTTGAATCAGTTACTATTTGTCCGTCAAGTAAACGCCTTTATGGATGCTGTTATAATACTGTTTCTTAAGATCTTCTAACAATTCTCAGACTTTGTTAAGAACTGTGCTGGGATCTTTGTCTTACTTTTTGACAATTGTCACTTTTTGTTTTGACATCCAGCATGAACATTTTTAATTTCATTCCACTATTCCACTGGTTCCCTGTGAGTAAGGTTAGAACTCCAAAGCAATTCATAATGTTCCCCTTAACCTTTTTTCACTTACTATCTTCAAAGTGATTATTTACATTACACAAGATCACATAATCATATTAATTGCTTTATCAAAATTTCTTTTTGTTCTTTTGTTTTTGTTTTTAATAATGAAAATACTCTGGTCTGTCACAGATTCTTCATTTACCACATATCTTTGGCAATTTGAATAAGTCACACTCATTTAGTGCAAGGCAGGATAAATTAACATAGTAGTGGCCCAGAATCACTAAGTCCTTGTTGATTTTTCTGTACATATAACCTATTAAGCACAAAGCCAAGATAAAAGTCATATTCTTGCATTGTGTAGCAGAGAATAATCTTTCTGGAGCATTCATGGAAACTGGACTACTAAATTTTTAATGACTTTCTGATTTATTTGTCTGTATGTTATCCTTGAGTTCAACTTGGTTATGAAGTCTCTCTCTCTTTTCCCCAGTGAAGTTCAGTAGCAATCCAATACTATAATGGAATAATACCTGTTGGGGAAAAGGAAAACACAAAAAGGTCACAGTTGCAGAACTCATTTTAAATTGTATGTTAGATGCCTCTTATGTCCAATGGTGGAATTGTACAGTATTTATTTAAATGTTTGCACCATTTAATATGTATGCTGCATTTAGAATTGAGATAAAGTAGGCATTCTCCACTTGGAACATAGGATTTTTCGGCAGATCCTGAATTACTTACAGGTGGGTGCTTTCTTTCAAACTTTATCCATTGTGTGCAGTCAAAGTAGAAGCATGGTCAGTGTTTGTTTTAGATTCTGCTTCCTGCTCTCTCCATTTAATCTGGCTGTGGTCTTATCTAAATAGAAACTTTGCTAAATCATACCTGTGCTTTGCTCCTCACTTTGCCTCGGCAAGTCCCAGCAAACAGGTTTAATAACATAAAATTTGAGAACTCGTGTAGTATATGAATTAAATTTTAATTATTAAAAGAAAGTGATGTATTTATTGCTTGCTCGACCCTCAGTCAAATTGCATCATTCATTTTATTCAAGGCAAGGGCAATACAAATTAATTTATCATTTCAGCAGATTGAGGTACCACTAATTTGAGAACCTCTGAGATACAGAATAATAAATCAGAATTATGCGTAGTGACAGAAATGAGCCAGATGTCCTTCACGATAATGTATGACTTTATTCTACATATATGAATATATGTGTACTGATCAGGTTCCATGGATTGTATTTCCATATCTATCTTGATAAGGATGAAAGAGGATAATGAACTTCAACTACCAACGTTTATTTGAACTTTTCCTGATACATAGTAAGGTATCAGGTACCACATATAGGTAGTCCTCACTTACCAACTTCTTGTTCAATGTCTGTTCCAAGTAATAATGGCACTGGAGAAGGAGATTCATGAACAATCCTCACACTTGCAACTGTCGCAGTAGCTCATGGTCACATAATTGCAGTTCAGGAGCTTGGCAACTGGTGTACATTTACAATGATCACAGTGTCCCATGGTTGCTTGATTGCAATCAGATTCCAAAAAGCAGATTCAATGGGGAAGCACCAAGAATTTGAAAGTTGCAGTCATATGTCATTGCACTTAATGACCATGGGTGATCTGGTTCACGGTAGCAAAAACTGATACCATAAGTTGAGCACAATCATATGATTCACTTTATGACCATGTTGCTTACTGAGCTATTGCTTCCTGACGTAGTTGCTGATCCCAGTTAGTTGGGAAGTGAGGACAACCTGAAGATCCATTCATCCAATGAAATTAGCTTTTGATTTGGTTTCTGCCTGCTAGAATTTCCTTTTTATCTATGTTGTCTTGAGTTTTCTTCAGAGAAAACATTAATTTTATACGGATGAAGACATTTTTTAACAAATTTCTATGCTGCAATTTTGTGATACTTTTATTACACAAAATGTGTACTTTAATTTAGGAAGACCAAAAAAATTAGAAAACAAAAGAATCTGAAAGCCAAAAATTTTGAATAAATATTTGCATAAATATATTGAGGTTAACCTAAATAAAGAATGCCAGTAAAGGATAAATAATTCTAAATAATATTAATACTAATAGTGATAAACTAAAATTAGGAATTCTTCTGGAAATATCTGATGACTTGTCTGTTAAGAGGAAGTATTGTATTCTCTGCAGACGTGGCCCAAGAGTAGTAAAAAATTATTAAATTAGCTTACCACATCATATATAAAGCAGTTTCCATTTCTTCCAGTGAGTAGGACAGAGTCTCGCCTGTGAAGATATAGTGCTGTGTCTTCTAACAATAAAAATGACAATATTTTACAGCAAGTAAGAGAAAAGGTTCTTCTCTGGGATGGATAAATAATATTTCCTAGGTATTTTTTAGCATGGAAGAATGGTCTCTTTATAAAGGAGAGATTTGGGCTTTCATCTGGTTGGTTATTGATGTTGAGCTCTTTGTTCCCACTCTGATTAAGGTCACTGAGGGAAAGCAAAGAAAGATAATGAGCTGGTAACTCATACTGAGAATGCCTGTCTTCCACAAAAACTTAAAGTTGTCCTCTGGGACCAAGGGAGGTCAGACTATACACTCCAAAAAAGTAATTTAAAGCTATCTTTTCTGTATTTCAGGTGGCAAAGCAACATGCAGATCCCCAGAAAAAATAGGTCAGATTCCAGCCCCCACAAATAATTCAATATATAGCTGGGCATTTGCAATAAACTCCAGAATTATTCTACTTCTATTGGGATTAAATTGTAATAAGATGCTATTTATTAAGTGACTAACAACTTGGCTCTGCAAATTTTGTAGCAGCTGGAATATGGTTATTGCTGTTATGGTTAGCAAAACATTCATTTGCAACTTTATGGCTCCTAGGAATGACCTCCCTTTGATTATGATTTCAAGTTGCCAATGCTTATAAAGATGTACTCCAATGTTTAAGGGCCTTAATTTAACAGATACTAAAATTTCAATTTCCCCCAAAATGGCAATGGGCCATTTCTTATAGTTCCATTTCTTATAGTTAATAACTAGCTGCTCCTTTCTGTAGTAAAGGGCAGGACATAAAGACTCTGTTTCAAGTCCATGTATGTGAAAGAAAGAATTACTGCATTGTCTACATATTGAGAGAGATAGTGTTACATATTGCATATGAAGGTAAAAGGCATGATTGGACCAGCATATTGATATAAAAATACAAAAGGATAAGCATTAAAATGCAACCTTATTCCACCCCATATAACCATGAATTATGGCAAAACGCACTGAAGTAGAATCACATTATTTTATGTTGTTTTGTAATAGCAACAATAGGTGTCAGTCAATGGAAGAAACAGTCATTTTCCCCCAGAACCTAGTTCTAGAGATTGCCTTAAAGCTCCTCTTTAAATCAATTTTAAAAAACACAGAGTTTTGCATAGGCAATTAGTGTATGTTTTAATCTGATGATGATGGATAAGACTATTCACTGAGTTTACTAGCTTTCTATAGAGGTGCTATCATTGAGCTTGCTAATTGCACTTAATAGGCTGATGGGCAAATCCTTCCTATCTCCTTTTTTGCAATTACTGGAGTCAATACAATAGCAATTGGAATAATGAATCTATGCTGGTTTTTAGGCATCTGGAAAGAAGGGGCTATAAATGAAAACAGCAATATCACATATCCATATTTACCTTCAACATTTCTGCTAGGATCAGGTTATTTTCTACCACATTACTATTTTTGAATTGTGAGATAAACCGGGCTATCTCAAGAGACAACACTAGGGCATCAGGGTAGTGGTATTTTATTACATACTTTGACAAAATCCCCTGATGTGAAAATAACCTGATTGTGCTTGTAATAATATGTGGCTTTGCAGAGGCTCAGTGGCTAAGAAGCTGAGCTTGTCAATCAGTTTGGTGGTTCGAATCCCTAGCACCACGTAATGGAGTGAGCTCCCGCTACATGTGCCAGCTTCTGCCAACCTAGCAGAATGAAAGCATGTAAAAATGCAAGTAGAAAAATAGGGACCTCTTGGTGGGAAGGTAACAGTGTTCCGTGCGCCTTTGGCATTTAGTCATGCCGGCCACATGACCACGGAGACAGCATTGGTTCTTCAGTTTTGTAACAGAGATAAGCACTGCCCCCTAGAGCTAGAAACAACTAGCACATATATGTGAGGGGAACCTTTACCTTGCTTTATTATAAAATCCACTAAACCACCCATAAACTTTGATTGAGTGCCTCTTCTATGAAGATGAGACATCTCTCTGCATCTTTTTCTAGTGTATAAAATGAATAATCTTATCCAGACAAATATATTTATTAGAAACCATAAGATCAGGGCTAATGTTCCAAATATTGTCAATCTTGCCTAATCTGTACTATCATATAATTTTCTTTTTGGTAGAATGTATGGTGAAAATATAAAATTAAGGCTATTTCATCCATATTCTATTTCTTCTTACTATACACAGTTCCTTAATATAATGCTTTTTGATAATTTGCGATAATACCACTGCTTCAAATACATTTTATTTTTTCTTGAAGAATTATCTGCCATCGTTTGTCATGATGACTTTTCACACAAACACACAAAAGTTTTCAAGGAATTTTGCACTCCACTTTACCTTTAATGTCCCCAGTAATTTAAAAACTCATTTTCCCTCTCACCATTTAGCAGCTGAAGAATATTATTTGGTATATTCTAATCAGCCTTTCTCTTTCATCGTCTGATACATAAAATTCTACTTCTTTTATACAGAGGACATGGATTAATTTTCTCTGTAGATTGAACAATAGCAATTTATCTGAGATATTATGGAAACATTACTGATCTTGGATTATTGTTTTCTTACAAATCAAAAGTCTCACAAATTTGCTTTGTGCTTATCATGCCTCCACATGGATAAATGCTGAATTCTCCCCACAGAAAAGTACATTGGTAAATCAAAAGGATACTTAAAAATCTGCAAGATGAGCCTTTGGGTCAATAAAAACAAAAATGTGCTTGGCTTGAACATTTGAACTTCTTCAACTATAATAAGACTATTTTCCCTCTTTGCTTTCAGATGATATGGTGTATTTGATTTTGGGGTTGTCTATCCACGAGTGAAGTAATTAGGAAAAGGCATTTTCTATAAAGATTTAGCATTTTTTGCACAAGCATTAATGTATGATGTTTCACTTAGTTATTAAGGGCAAAATTTTATTTTATTAGAGGTGCTATTTTCTTTTCACATTCTGGTTTACTGTAATTAGTGTATCTTTATCAGTGTTGTGTCAATAAGGTGTGGCAAGCTGCCATAAATTTGTTTAGCTTCCTCTTCTTCTGCATCTGTGATTAGAGCATATCATTGGATCACTCTATTGATCAATTTTAAACAGAGACCATATTCAGTTTTTGAGGTTGTACCCAATGTTCTTTAATACTCTTTGTTCCACTTGACTGTAATCCATTAATAAAACATTACTGATTGTATTTCTAATAACTGGAATTGAAATAATATTTCAATCATATATCTCAACTATTTAAATTGAACTGAAAGGTGATTTATCATATTATAGACTTTAAAAATTGAAACCAAAGATTCCACTCATGCATATATCCAATTAGTTATTCTTAAAGGTTATGTTGTTATTAGCAACTTAAAGTGCAAATTGCAGATAAACTATTTTAATGCCAATGTGAAAAGTTGGTTAATGGCTCAATTATAGTGCTGATAAATTCAATATACAGAAATTATGTGATTGTAAAAATAGAACTTTCAAAAAGTATTTGGTGAGATGGGCAGGTATAAATACGTAAAAAAATAAATATCAGTTTTTAAAAAAGCTTTTAGAGAAAACATTTTTTGTGCAAAAATTAATAATGGAATCAAAGTCAGGTATACAATTGCAGTGAGAAAAAATGGCAAAAAGTTAATTATTAGTGATGTTGTTACTTCTAACCAAGAACAGATATCAATGTACAGTATCTTTCTATAACAGTGGATAGTTTTTTAAATTTATTTTATCGAGAGAGTTTGTGTTTAAATGCATTCAAATGACTAAATATTTTATCATGTTACTTTTTAAAAACAGAATAAGATAGATAGAATAACCCACCAATATTGACTGGAACCAACTTTGAAGGATTAAGGAGAGCCACTGCAATACTGTACCTCCCATTCCAAACCCCATGAGATGTTCCAGAATGGTACTGAAAACTACTGAGAGAACAGCATGATGTATTTCCCCATCCTATGCTTGCCATTGTTCATCAAGTATGACTGACTGTTTCAGGACTATGTTATGCTCTGAACTCAGTCTGAAAGAGGTCCAGAGAATTCGTTTCTTCCAGGCCCCTTTGGAGTTACAAGATGACCATTTTCTCTGCAACCTTCTTTTAAAAATGTCCAACTAAGTTGGATGCAGCAATGGCCTGTTTAGGAGTGGATGGACTCCAAGGACCCCACTTCCTCAGGGCTATCAATCCCAAACTCATGTCAGATAATCAGGCAAAATCATACTGTTGTGTTCGCGAAGAATGAGACTCGAGATCAGCGTAACTTCAGCTCTTTTATTTAATTCTTAAATTCCGTCTGAGCCAGGAGCCACGGCAGCCCTTTTTTTATAGAGAGGCTGCTCGTGGCTCGCAGCCAGAGCTGATAGCTCCTTGATTCTCCCGCTGCTGAGGTGTCCAATCATAGGCTAGCTTTTTTTGGCCAATCACCGTCAAGTAGAACACCAATCTGATTCAAGTGTTTGTGGACCAATGGGAATAGAGTATTTGGAGTATGCTAATGTGTAACCCCTCCCCTCTTGGTTTGGTCCTACATTACGTAGTCATGTAAGTAGGCGGGGCTTTTATGTTGTCTAGTTGACCTGCACAGTTTAGTCGTGCTGTTGTCTTCGGCGGGTTCGGACGGGATCGCTGTTTCTCCTGTCTTTCTCTTGAAACCTCCTGGAAGGTGGAGTCAGCCATGCCGCTCCGCCTGGCCTACCCGGGCTGGTAGAGTCAGCTCGGCTGCTCCCTTCCGGAGTGGCTTCTGGTCTTCTTGTGCTTCCTATTCCTCTTCGCCGAAGTCTTTTTCAGATAAGTCGTTATTCTTTCTGAGTTTATTTGCGAATGTGGTTTGTGGTGTTGTGTTTGATTTTGAGGTGTTTCTTGTTCTGAGGGAGGGTCTCCCCCTCCCTCTTATTTGTGTTTGAGGAGTCTCCCCCCTCTGGTTGGCTTATTATTGTTTTTGTTTTATGTTTGCTGTGGTTCTGGCGTGTGTGTGTGTTGTTCTTTGTGCCTGGGTATGTCAGTGGTTCGTTCCAATGTTCTTGATCTTAATTGGTCAATGTGTCTCCTCCAGCTTCTACCATCGTCTGTTTCTAATCTATACAACCGAGATCCTGTTATTTGTGTTACTTTTGCCAGTACCCACAGCGGGTGCCCCGTGAGCTTTTTAGCACAGACTAGGTTTCCTGGTTCGAATATGTGGTGTCTGCTGGAGGAGTCTGTTGGTTTTTCAGGGCTGTATGTGGGGTGTAATCTATCCAATTGTGATCTTAATTTTCTGCCCATTAATAATTCTGCTGGGCTTTTATTTGTAATTGAGCTCGGTGTGGATGTGTTGTATGGTGAGCATTTTATACATTTTCTCTTGTATGTCTCCCATGTCTAATTTTTCTATGGTTTCTTTGGTATACCGAACCATGCGTTGCCCACCGTTCATAGCCGGTTGACCCAGCGCTGTCAAAGCATGCCTTATTTCGTGTTCGGCAAGAACTTTTCAAATGTCAATGCTGTGAACTGTGGCCCATTATCTGAAACTAATAAGTTCGGTAACCCATGTGTGGCAAAAAGTTTTTCTCAGTTGTTTGAATACTGCTTCTGTAGTTGTTGAGTTCATGACACTAACTTCCAGCCAATCTGAGTAAGCGTCTACTATGATTAAAAATGTGTGTCCTTTTGTAGGCCCTGCAAAATCTATGTAAATTCTTGACCAGGCCCCCTCGGTGTTTCCCAGTCTAGTATAGGTGCTGAAGGAGGTGCAGGTCGGGATCTTTGGCATTTATTGCAGGTTTCTACCCATTTCCCAATATCCTTATCATCCCAGCACCATACATAAACTCCTGGCCAGGGATTTCATTCGTACGATACCCGGGTGTCCTTCATGTAGCATATTCAGTACTTGCTCTTGTAATGCCTCCGGTATTACCACCCAATCCCCCCATAGAATGCAACCTTTTAACAATGACAGTTCAGTTTGCTTATTCTTTGAACGGTTTAAATTTAACATCTGTCTCGTTTTCCGGCCACACTTTTCCTACCCAGTTTAAAACCTGTGACAAAGTTTTGTCTCTTGTTGTTGCTTTCGCAATGTCCACTGCAGTTATGGGTAGGTTTGGTAGTGTCTAACTCTGTAGGGTGGATGTGGTTGGTGCCGGGTCACTCCCTAGTTCAGGTAGGGGAGTACAGCTCAGCGCAAGCAGCTGAGAAATGTCTTTTGCCTGGTTGGTGAATCAGTTTATAATTGTATGTGGCAAGGAAACTCGGACCATCTTGTCATTTGGTGGGAGAGTATGTTCAGAGTGGCCCTGTTCCCTGCTAATATTCCCAATAGGGGCTTGTGGTCTGTAATAAGTGTAAAGGTCCTACCATAAAGATATTCATGAAACCGTTTGACACTGGATATTGCTGCTAACGCCTCTCTGTCCAACTGACTGTAGTTCCTTTCCGTTTTGGATAGTGTTTTGGAGTAGAATGCAATCAGTGCTTCTCTCCCATTTGGCAGCGTGTGGTTGAGTACATCTCCGATGCCGAACGGTGATGCGTCGCAGGTGACTGTCAATGGTAGTGTCTCGCTGTAGTTATTAAGACAGATTCGGATGTTATTAAATCTTTTATTTTCTGAAATGCTATCTCATCTCGTCATCCCCAGTCCAGGTGGCTGCTTGTCCAGTAGTCTATGTAGTGTTCTGCCGTCATTGCCCACTGTGGCAGAAAAAGTTGAAAAAATTGATAAGTCCAAGAATGCTTGTAATTCTACTTTGTTTTTTGGTCTAGGCGCTTCTTTGATTGCTTTGATTTTTTTTATCTGTGGGGTGGATGCCCCTTTATTGATTAGGTCCCCCAGGAATTTGACTTTTGAGGTGGCTAGCTGATGCTTTTCTTTTTTGACCTTGAATCCCGCCTTTTGGAATCTTTGTAATACTATTCTGAGATGGGTTACTAGTTGTTTCTCGTCACTGGCTGACACTAGCACGTCATCAAGTATGGAACTACCCTTTTATCCCTTGTAACAACCACTCCATCAGGCTTTGGAAACCCCTGGGGCCACGCTGACTCCAAATTGCAGTCTTTTGCATTTGAAGGCTCCCCTATGAGTCACGATCGTTTGTGCCTCTGCGTTTCGGGGTCAACTGGCAATTGTTGGTATGCTTGCACAAGGTCGAGCTTTGTGAAAACCTTGCCTTCTCCCAATGAGTGTAACAGGTGTTGCGCTACTGGAACAGGATATGCGCTTTGCTGTAGTGCATGGTTTAGGGTGGCCTGTAGTCACCACAGATTCTCACGGACCCATCTGGCTGAATTGGGTCATGATAGGGGTTTTCCCATTTAGCGTGGCCAATTGTTTCCAATATGCCTTGTGCTATGAGTTTATTTAGTTCCTCATCAATCTTCAGTTTTAATGCGAAGGAACTTGCCCTTGCTTTTAACCTAATAGGAGCTATTGTCAGATTTAAATTAAATGATATGGGGGACCTTGGGACTTGCCTAGTTTCCCATCAAAGATGTCCTGGAACTCCTCATTAGGTTCTCCTCCAGTCTGTCTCGGTGATGCTGTTGATGCCAGTCACTCCAATTCCCAGGGGTTTCGAACCACTCGAGTCCAACAGGCTTTGGGCGGTTCCGTCTACGATGGTTCGAGCAGGATTTTTGTGTGTTCTTGAAGGTGACTTGGAAGTGTCTGAGTCCAACTACGGGGATCCTGTTTCCTTGGTAGTCTTTTAGTATCAGCGTTTGTTTTCTAATTCGGTTCTGCCAATATGCGTATCAGTCTTTTATGATATTCCATGATATCATTGATAGATTATGATCCGGAGTCCACCTCCATCTCGCATTCTTGGCCCTCGATCTTGACTGCACATGTACTTTTCGGCCATTGGTTGCGTTTGAATGACTGATAGTAATAGTTTGGTGTGTTTCTCTTTTTCTGTAGTTTTCATTTAGTCACCTTGCCTTTCTTTCTCGACTCTCACGGGTCCATGTTCGTCTTCTTTCATCCTTGGTGGTGGTGTTGTCTCTACGTTGGGGGCTGTAGCTCTTACAGTTTCGCAGACTCTTGCTATGTGTCCCCGTCTCTCGGCAGTACCGGCACATAGCATCTAGGAAACGGCACTCGGAACAGGGGTGGTCTCCTCCACACCTGGTGCACTTGAAAACCCTGACTTACGTCCTTCTCTCCTGTCTATTTCATTCAGCCTGGAGTCTATGGATCTCCTCTTCATCGTCGTCAATCTTGGACAACGATTCCGCTATCTGCGTAGTGTGTTGAGGTCTTGTGTGTGTTCTCTGACTTTTTCTCTGGAATTTGGCTGTTTCTGCGGTGTTTTGGTGTTGTCGCATTCATTTGTTGCATTTTGGCTGCTGATTTTTTAGCTGCTTCAGCTGCCATGGCCTTCAGCAATAGCCTCAGTGACTGTAATTTTTGGTCGAGTTAGCAGTCGACTTTGTAGGGTGAGTTCTCTTAGACCAAAGACCACGCGATCCCTCATGGCTTCATCCATGTTGAGGAACCCGCCTGCCCTCCAAATGTCCCTGAGAGCTGCTATGAAGTCTACGATTGCTCTCACCTTCTTTCTGGTCCTGTTTGTAGAACTTGTGTCTCTGAAATAAGGCTGGAGACGGTCGGTGCGTAGTGACCTTCAGTAATTTTTTCCACCAGGCCATCTGCTTTACATCCTCCGGTTTGGCTAATGCCTTGGCCATCTTGAATACTGTGGGCCCACAATGCGTCAGGTACATGGCTCTCTTTCTATTGTTGGAGATTCCTTGCAAGTCATTGCTTTCCAGGAACATGAGAAATCTGTCGATGTATGATTCCCAGTCCTCCGTCACTGGATTGAATGGTGTGGGTGGCGAGTTGGTTCTGTCCATTTCGTCTGCTCGGTTCTCGTTGCCACGTGCTCGACTAGTGTCCTTGTCTCAGAATTCCACCCTCGTCGCCAGTGTTGACTTCGCGGAGAATGAGACTCGAGATCAGCGTAACTTCAGCTCTTTTATTTAGTTCTTAAATTCCATCTGAGCCAGGAGCCGCGGCAGCCCTTTTTTTATAGAGAGGCTGCTCGCGGCTCTCAGCCAATGACGGCTCCTTGATTCTCTCGCCACTGAGGTGGCCAATCATAGGCTAGCTATTTTTGGCCAATCACCGTTGAGTAGATCACCAATCAGATTCAAGTGTTTGTGGACCAATGGGAATAGAGTATTTGGTGTATGCTAATATGTAACTCAATCAACTCCGTAGGGCTTGTATAGCTGGAATCCAATGCAGAATTTGTTAACCTGATCTCAAGAATAATCCTCAGAGTGGCCCTGAAAATGCTTACCTGGAAGAAACTGCATCTCCCTGAATAAGGTCCCTGGCCAACAGAGAAAAGGTGGCATGTTCAAAACCCATAAATATAAGAATTGTATTCATTTTGAATTATGATTTTTTTGGAGTAAGTAATTTTCCCCCTCTGCTTTTATTAATAACCACTGATCCTGTTTTTATTGTATTTTTGTTCTCAATGAAATTTGAAAATTACATCTAGATGTTTAACAAGCTTTTTGGATTTTTCTTTTTCCGACATTGATTAGGTATGTTGGAGCTGTTTAATTAAAAAGTAGTAGATAGTTAGCAGATTCAAGATTTGTTTTATCAAGTTGCTACTTGGATATTCTTGAAACAGCCCACTAGCCATGCTGCTGAATAATTTAGAGCCCTTCTCCCACAGTGCAAAACAGGTCTTCAACCCCTGTCAGCTCTTTATGTTATTCAGATATTCTTTTCATTTGGAATTTGGGAAGCAATGTTCCCACTGCTAGCAAATAATACTTTAGTCGCAGAGTAAAGATTTGTTCATCTGGATCAATCTCTTTAGGGAGCAAGATATAAGATATGTGATCCAAGGAAGGAAGGAAGGAAGTAAACAAGTAAACAAGGAAGTAAACAAGGAAGGAAGACGTAAACAAAATTTGCATAGCACATTAAGAAAAGAACCCTTGCCCACTGAAATATAAACCCTAGAATATTTATAATATTGTTTGCTAAATAGAAATTCCTTACCTTCTTGCTTTTGGAGTATAGTTCTCTTTCACAAAGCACATATGCAACATTTTCTTAAGTGAAGAATCTTGAGCATTGTTTTAACACCTGCTGTCACATATTTTAAGTTCTCTGCAAAGCCTATATTGCAAAGAAATGAAGTATAAGACCAAAATAATCACAGGTTTTTATCAAATCACAATTCACTGCTCCTTTTGGAGGAAATTCTTACCAATTTTTAGTCTTAAAGTAATCAAAGAGAATGAAAAAGAAACATGGCGATCTCTCTTGTAAAAATACCACCATCTTTCTTGAAATAAAATAATAAAAAGCTAAAAAGGCCCCATTTATTTAGTATCTGATAATAAATACTTTTCCACAATTCCTAAAATTATTGAATTTGACTTCCGCGCACATTATCTCACTGACTGAAAGCTTGGCAGAATAGTCTTGTTTAACAAATTTATGAAATGCCAGGAGAGAAAGGTTTGCTTGAACTTATGAAGTTCAAGCTTCATAAGGTGCAACAGAGAATGCCTGATGGCTGATCTGTACCCTTATGCAAAGTGGGAACTCTAAGCAGCCTTTCTCAAGATGTCCTTACAGAATGAGCAGATTCAAACTCTTAACGCTGTGCCTAATGTTGTCTGATGCTATAAGGCTTTGTGGGGCATCACTGGCACTTTGAATTAGGGTCAGCAATTTACCTGGTAACCAGTGGAGTTACACTAGTAAGATGGGGTTGTCCTGTCGGCAATCAAGCAGCCACAACTGGGTACGTTCACAGAGGCTTACACAATTCTGTCTCACATAAACATAGGCACATGCAGGTAGATCAGGGGTCTTCAAACTTGACAGCTTTAAGACTTGCGGACTTCAACTCCCAAACTTCCTCCTCCAGTCATGCTAGCTCAGGAATTCTGGGAGATGAAATCCAGAAGTCTTAAACTTGCCAAGTTTGAAGACCCTTGAGGGAGATGATTTCTTGTAGTTTCCAAAATAGTCATATTACTTCAAGCTATCCAAAAATAAATGGGCTAGTAAAAAGAAAGTTGAAGAGAAATGTTAAGTGGTCAGTTATCTTCTGAAATTTTAAGGGATTATTCAATACTAAAATGATAGTTCATCTAAAATGCAAACTTCAGATCACAAACATGTGATCAAACAAAGCACATCATTAGCAAGAATTAGCAAGATCAAATAAGCCATTTTATTTGAAGCAAAAATAATAAGGAAAGTCCTATCAAATAAGGTGAACAAAAAAAGAATTGGAAAAAATGGCAAAAGAATTGAAGATAACTATTTAAAAATTTTATGCATACACTGTGGAACATATGGAAAAACATACAGTACAGCAACAAAAATTAAATAAATATATTTGAAACAAGAAAATGAACAAAGACGACTGTGGAACATTGGATGGTAATTATTAAAAGTTGGCTAATGGAGGAAAAGGAAATTAGAGAAAAACTGAATTAATTCTTCTCATCTGTCTTTGTTGTGATAGATTAATGCAGATACTGATGACCGAGTCCTAGAATGACAGACGTAACTCCTTGGAAGCAAAAGCTTAATTATGGATGCTGATACAAAGTCACCTCCTCTTCAACTTTTCTAAGTTGGCAAAGCAGATTGTGTGGGTGTGAACTCACTGAAAATGTCAAGGCATGGGGCAGTTGCTTTTAAAAAGGTAAAATTCCTACCAGGAATAGTTAGGAAGGACACTGAAAATAAACTTCCCATAAATTTTCTGTGTAAATCTATAGTGTAACTGCAGCTGAAATGTTAATCACTGTACCTCATAAAGGACATTATAATGCTGCAAAAGTGCAACCAAAGTAATTAAGGAGCCAAAGAGCTTCTTTATGAAAAAACAATAAAAAAACTTTAAAGGTGAATAAAAGGAAGTGCAAAAAAACCACCCCACCATATAAATTTATGATGTAGAAAATATATGGATAAGCTTTTTTCACTGGAATATTTTGCTTCTTTTGAAATGGAGAAAAGTCTTTGCTTTTTTTTTAAGAGGAGTTTCTGGTACTTTCAATCAACTCTTCTTTTCAATGATAACTTTGAATTTTCAGAAAGATTGCCTTCCTTCAATGTCAACATGGATCCCAAAAGATTCTTCAGTTTTGCTTCACTTGCCCTTTTCAAGTGAAGTGATACAAATGTTTATTTCTGTCAATGACTCAATGTCAACCTTTTTTGTTCCCCTAGTACTTGCTTTTAAAAATATGTAAGAAAACTCTCACTGTCTGAAATAAAAAAATATTTTAAGCTTCATTTTGTTAATTATATTTTAAATATGAAGTATTTCCTTCTATTCTCAATTCTGTCAGCCATGTTGATAATGCTCGTTGATGGTTACAAATATTTAAAATCAAGTGTTTATAATTCCATTGGAGACATTTACGCAGACAGCACAATATAAAAATTAGGTATGGAACATTTCCACAACAGTTAATAGTTTGAGCGAATAACTCCATTGTTTAAAAATGTTGTGAAAGAAAATGTGGGCACAATTTTTTGGGAACCACGTAGAAAGACAGACCAACTTCTATACAATCATTCAACATGTTAATATATTGTTAATTATATTGTTAATATAACTTGTAGCAACATGGCAGCCATCCAGCAAATACCTAAACCTCTACACCGGTGGAATGAAAATTATTACTATCCATTGAGAATGGTCCTCCCAATGGTATCTTCTACAAATTGTGTACCAGTGGCAGTGCTGAACTAAGAAAGTGGGATCCAGATTCAAGTTCACTCACAGCCATGAGACATATGGGAGACATAGGGCCGGCCACACTATCTCAGTGGAAGAAATTTCAGAATAGAATGCTATGTATACCACCTTGAACTTCTGGAGGGAAAATGGAATATAAAACTTATAAATACTGTAGTAAATAAAATAATTCAGAGAACGTTCTTAAGTGATTTATAAAGGTATTCCAATAGTCATGCTTCACAATAGCAAACTAGAGAAACTCTTGCCACCATCAAGGTCCACTCAATGAGGCAAGGAGTAGCTACAGGGAGATGGAACATTTCCCTCTGGGAAGCAGTAGGAAAAGATAAAACTAATTAAAGTTCAAGAACATGAGGGAGAGTTAAGGAAACAGAAATAAAACATGGAATGAAAGAAATGTTCAGAGAAATGTGTGTCTTATTAAACGGTGTCTTACTGAACAGTGGAGGGTAAATTAGATCTCTGGCCACCTGAAGAGTCCAATGTCTTTTTAAATGTACTTGTTAAAACAAATGGAAAGCAGTAAGAATCAGGCAGTATCCAAATGTTTTAGTCAAGGGCTTAAGCCCATGTCACAGTGAACCAACGGATGCAAAGAGGATGTAAAACGGACAAAAAACCTTGCCATCCATTCGTCCGGAGTTCGCAAACGTGATGTAATCATCACTGCCTCCGTTTGTTTCCTCTCTATCTGTCCAGCATCCGTATTATGGACGTTTCATCCCGCCTCATAAGCTATGTTTTGGGCTGTGCTAAAACTTCTTTGCTGCAGAAAATGTATTCCATTTCGCGCGTTCCATCACTACTCATCCAACTACGCATCCGTTACGCATACTCGTTCCATATGCTATTCGCTAGGCATCGCTGCGCATCCCGCGAACGTCATCAGCCGCCCGGACACAGGGAGGAGAACGGACGCAGAATGGATGCAGAATGGATGCAGAACGGATGCAGCACAGAACACAAGCGTTTTAAAAACGAGAAAAAACGTTCACAGAGGGGACCTTACTCGGATTAAGATGTCTTAATAGGATGCCACTAAGGATGCTAGAGATGCTAGAGGATGCAAAGGGACACCTAATACTGCCTGTTAAAAGGGGCGAGCAACTCGCCTGCATCTCACTTTCAGAACGAGCAGCCCAGCGGTGCAGACCTCTGCAGCCTTCATCTGGCTCTTCCTCTTTCACAGCATCCAGATGTCCAGGGCGTGTGATTGTAACAAAGTCCTTTTGGCAGCCACACATCCTTCTGCAAACAGTGCGAAGCCATCTGCACGGCTCGTGAAACTTCTACGGGAGAAGAAAAGGAGCCACCCAAAAAGATCTGGATGCACGAAGTGGTTCGCCAGAAAGCAGAGGACGGACTGTACAACAAGCTGATGGTGGAGCTCAGAACGAACGAGACGCTCGGACTGCGTTCCAGAACTTCATGAGGATGCTCTCCAGTCATCGTTGACAATAGTTTTGTGCAGCGGCTGACACCCAGGTTGAACCAAGGCAAACACCAGCTTCTGGCCCAGGCCTGAACCTGGGCTCAAGGTGGCACTCTACTCTGTGCCACCTGGGCCTCAGGGACCTCCTACACGCATGCAGTACAGCTGGAGGGTGCCACCCAACACCATCAGCATTGTGGTCAGAGAAGTGTGCAGGACCATCATCGAAGAATACAAGGAGGAGCTCCTCCAAGTTACCACCTCCACTGAAGAAGGGGGAATGGAAAAAGTTGCAGAGCAGTGGTGATATCAGAAGTGGAACTTACCACACACCGTTGTAGCCATAGATGGCAAGCACGTGGCCTGCAAAGCTCCACCAACTCCAGGGTCACTTATGTCACACTCCAAGGCGCTTCTTCAGCATCATCCTTCTTCGCCATGGTCGATGCAGACTACAAGTTCATGTACATCGATGCTTCAAGCAACGGCTCATCTTTGTCAGATGCCCAGGTAATACAACGCCAGTCACCTCAAGGAGGAGCTGGAAGGCAACCTCATCGTGGGCTTCCCAGATCCAGAACCCCTGCCCAACGACACACAAGATGTGCCCTACTATTCAGCTGGGGGATGACGCCTTCTTCCCTCACAACTACCTCATGAAGCCTACACCTCCAGATGCCTCACCCGTGAGAGAGGATCTTCAACTACAGGCTGTCCAGGGGCAAGGCGGGTGGGTGGAGAACGCCATTTGGCTCCTGGCCAACAGGTTCCAGGTACTTTCTCACCACCATGCAGCATTGGCCCAGAGATCCGTGAGGGGATCATGGAAGGCTTGCTGCATCCTGCACAATCATCATGCGCACCCGACACCGCAGTCTTGCAGAACAGGCTCGGGACCTCCAGGCGAAGGCAATAGGGAGACATGGAGCCTGGGGAATGGAGGCAAGAGGCAAAACCCCTTGATAAGACACTGAGCGGATGTGCAAGGCCCCAACACGAGCCTCACATAGAAGCGAAGAAGCAGCGCAACCTCCTGAGACACTGGTGCAATCTCCCAGCTGGACGCAGTGGAGTGGCAAGACAGGATGGTAGATGCTTAAATGATGCTTCCTTCATCCCTGTCTATCACACAGATGAGATTGGGCCATGTATGTTTTGGTTGGCCTACAATGAACAGGGCATTTAATAAAGAGTTGTGTTTATGTTGACATGGTGTGGATAATTATTACATTATTATTGATAATAAAGGGCCGTAGGTGTGGGCATTGGGAGGGTGGACCATACAGTCCCACTTTGCTTGCACTGCAGGTTTATCTATCCCATCTGCATCCTAACCCATCCCCGCTTATTACCCATCCCACAGGTATCCTAACCCATCCCAAAAGCTATCCTTACCCACCCCACAAGCATGCAAAGGCTTAAACCATTTCTAATAAGTTTCAGCAAACTTTATTTACAAAAAGAATGAAGCAAGTTGTGAATCATACAATAGACTTTTATTAACAACAAGCTATAAGACAAAAATGAGTCTTCTGGGTACTTCCTCTTGGTCGCTCCAGTCCCAGGGGTGAAGAGGTGCAGGTTGCTGTGGCAGGTGGCTGGTGCTGGAGTGCTTGTCATCAGTTCCTCAGAAGAGAGTCAGCAGAAAGCGCCAGCCCAGAAGAGTGAGGCCCGTGCTGCCAGGTAAGCCCCAGGAGAACCAGAGTGAGGGCCAGGGGCGGGATTGGTTAGCCCTGTCCCTCTTGGCAAGGGCTGGCAGCAGATTGGCTGAGGCTTGGCTGTGGCTCGCAATGGTTGTGGGGTTCTGGCTGGCAGGAACCAAAGGCTGGCAGGAAGCTGGCAGAGGAGGCTGTGGCGAAGGCTGGCAAGGGAGGCTGGCACCAAGGCTGGCAGGAAAGGCTTGGCAGGCAGACAGCAAGGCTGCAAGTAAGGGTGGCAGGCAAGGCACCAAGGCTGGTAGTGGAAGGCTGGGCACCAAGGCAGGCACCAAGCTTGGCAGGAGGCAGTCACCAAGGCTGGCAGGTAAAGGCTGCGAGCGAAGGCAGCAGAAGCAAGGAGCTGGCAGGCAGGATTCTTAAATAGTTGCTGGCAGCAATGCTGGCAGGGAGGCTTGCAGGGCTTGGAGGTGGCACAATGGCTCAGACCGGCTGAGTGCTTAACGAAGGGCTCTTCGGGCAGGGCAGACTATGCAGGCAAGGCCAAAGGCCATGCCGTCCGCGGCACATGCAGGTTCTTTCCTCTTGTAATGGCGACCTTGCTTCCGAGTGTTCCGTTCATATTCTGCGGGGCCTGGACGCAATTGCATCCCCCGCATTGAGCAATAACGCTGTGCATCCGCTTAGGCTTCCGCTGTGCATCCGTAGGCTTCCGCTCTGCATCCGCCGTGATCCGCCGTGCATCCGCTGTGCATCCGCTGTATCCGTTCCGCGTCCGCTTTTGCTGAGGCCCCCGAAGCCCTGCGAGTGCCATCCGCTCATCCTTTTCCATCTGCTGGGCTTCGTTCCGCATCCGCTTTGCATCCTCCCGGTCCGTGTGTATCCGCTCCAGTTATGCAAATTTTTGCCCCTTTTGAGAGCAGATAACAACGGATGGAACATTTTGCTCGTCCGCTGTGTACTTTTTGCATCCGTTGGCCAGTGTGACATGGGCTTTACTGCCCATCTGTTCCATTCACAGCCTCCCAGTAAATTACTGGCCTTGTAGTTGCAGTAACAGTATTGGATGATGACATGCAGAGCAAATCAGACTTCAGCAAGAAGTTCAACAGATCTGCAAGAGTTGCTTCAATTCATCTGGCTCTGCCTAAATGATTAAGTAAGTTAAAAAATGGATAGATTAAGTAAGTGAAAAAATGGATAGATGTGGGATATCTAGTGAAAAGGCCAGTATTTGGGACCATGAACAGTTTAAGAATTGAACCTGAATCTGAACATCCTTCCATTTATTTTCAGCTGAAATCTTTCCTTTTATCCTAAGCAAGAATTATGTGAGTCCACATAGTATGTATGTATTCCCCAGGAGCCTGGATTATCAAAATCCTATCAAGAATCAAAAACTGCAAACTCTAGCTTGTTGGACACTAATCCAAGCAGTGGGAAAAAGCAAACCAAGGCATCAAGGAGCAGATATATCTACCTGCCAACCCTGAACTGAATATGTTTGCAAATAAAGATACTTCTTCATTGTATTTAGAATTTCTAGCTGTTGAAACTTCTTCCTGAAATATTGAGTTTAACTTTAATCTTATTATAAGTATGTTCTGGTATGAAGATCTAGGTAACTTGTGTTTGAAGATCATTCTTTTGTAAAATCATGCCTTGTTTCCTTCTCCAAACAGCACAAAAGAAACAAGATTCCAGACCCATCTTTATCTCTGCCCTGGAGGTATCTGTTCAATATATTTTATTTCACTGATATTCTCAGGGAAAAGGAACCAACCAGCTAGCAGATAGAATTTCAACCACAAAACTCCATACCATTCCAGGATAAGCAGCTATATGTTGATTCTTAATATTTCTGTATCTTTTTTTATATATGTTTTGTTTGCAGTTTTTCCTTTAACAACCAGCATTTTTTGTGGACAGTGCAATGACTGGGTTAATGTATTTTTCACACAGTGCTCACAGTAATAATACAATTACATACAAAATTTTTATCTTCCAACTTCTGACCTTAATGTGCTCATTATAACATATTCTTTTATATATCCATGTATATTCTTCTATTTTTCCAATTTATACTTATTTATTTTTCCCATTTGTTACGGTTCTTCTATATTTACCTCATTATCTTTAAACAATACTATTCTCTTTATGATTTTTTTGTCACTTCCTCCAAAAATATATATAAACATCAATAACATTTCTTCATACAGTATACTAATTAACCCCTATTCAATCACTAATATTTTATTATTATGGGTATCATTCAGTATTCCACCACATTTTCAATATCTCAATTTTCTATAAACACCAATAAAACCAGTTATCAATAAGATTTAATCGATCCCAAAATTATATCTCTAAATCCCCTGAATTTATAGTCCTTGAAAACTATATTATTCAGTATGTCTTTTTGCATCCTTGTTAATCATAATTGTCAGCCTTCAGGATCTTTCGGCTTTGCATCTTTCGGCTGTCATAAGAAACGGGGGGGGGGAGGGGAGGAAGGATAAGTCGGGAAGTGAAAGCTGGAGGTGTTACATTTTTCTGTTGTGTGTAAATGGGGGGGCATACAATCGAGTTAGGTTTCTATTTCTTTCTTAGCTTTCTTTTCTCTGCAACTGCAACCCCGTTATCAAAGTATGCCAAGGTCAACGGACAGAGGCCTCATCATCAGCTGAAGATGCCCACATGATCAATATTACAATTTCTAATTGGAAGTTTCATTGACTGTTGGGGGTGGAACACTTCCATCACTTGTATATGTGAATTACGCACCTAATTTCTCAGATTCAGAATTCTCTGGTTGCTACCACTTCACTTTCAGTAAAAAATAACTTTTCTCTAACTTAAAGAGTCCTAAGTATTTCTTTCTTGGATTTTGAATGGAGCACCGCCTGACAAATAATACATTTGGATATACCTTTTCCTAATCTACACCTCCTAATCTTAATATATTGATGGTTATGATAAATGCCATTATATATCTATATATATGCTACTATTTCCCCATTTAAACTTTCCACTTATTTCTATTGGTTTTCAATATAGTTACTATATTGCAATATATTTTTTCTCTATCCATTACTCTCAGCCTTTTTAGAATTTCATCATTTATTGATATTTTTTGTGATTCTTTTATTTTTCTCTTGTGGAATCCTATGTCTTCCTAGCATTTTTGCCAGGTTTATGTTTCTTTCACCTTGCCCTTTATCCTTTATCTCCTTCTGCTGCATCTTTTGAATATCCATCCATAACCCTTCCATTATTTTTGAAGAATCATCCTTTTTTTCCTCTATTCTGTTGTAGGTGCTTAACGGATTGTCTATTTGATTTTTAGTTACTTAATTTATTATTACTATCTTTTCAGTGTTCTTATCTGCTTTTAGTTTATTTTTACCTTCTTATAGTTTATTTCTGTATCAAGTTTGCAGGGAGAGAAACCCAGAAAGGAAGTAATATGCCAGTTTTGTTTCCTATTTAAGAATAGCATTAGAGGGAGAAGTTCTTCCATTACATTTTTTAAAGAGAAACAAATACTAGCTGTATTTAATGATAAATACTCCCAAAACAAATACTAGCTGGCAAGAGTCTTGCAAATTAATTTTAATCTACTGATGGTAGCTGATGTTGTGTTGCTTCTAGAAATGCATGGAGAGAAACCTCCCTCAAGACACATATGCCAGGGGTAGCAAATGCTTCCGTTGCCAGAATTAATTTTCCTGACTTTTAATCAAAAGAGTAGATTGTAAAACCAATTGATTTATCCTTTTACTCATATCTAGTTGGAATCCAGGGCTTCTCTGTTCTTTTGTATAACTGTCCCAGATTTCACTGGATTCTTTTTAGAGACAGGGTGCAATGGCAAGAGGGAATGTCACATCAGCAAACTCCAGACTAGGAAACATAAGAAGCAATGGAAGAAAGGATTTGTTTGAGGGGAAGGAGGAACTGGATAGCATGCTCTCAACAAGCTTTTTTTGCTGCCACCAATTCACTTACCTTTTTATAACAGAAGAAAGAAAAGTAGAGGGGAGGGGAGGAAAGGAGAGAAGAGGCAAGGAATTAGAACCATACTAGCTGCTACATTCATGTATTTTCCTAACTATTATTTTAACTTACCTATTTAGATACGCTCATCCACTCAGTGTCAAGTATTTGAGATTTATTATAAAAGAGAAAGAATCTTTCAGCAAATTTTCTGTATAGAGATACTTTAAAGTCCAAGTTTACCTGAGCAGACTTCAAGAAAGAGTTTTTTCTGCTTATATAAATATCATTATGGAGAGCAAGCACATCTTTCCCAGCAAAGAGCTCCTCAGAGAACAAAAGGATTGGACTAAATATCCAGCTGTATTTTGTGTTTGGTATAAGGACATTTTAAAAACAGTTAAGAAAGCTGAGGCTGCAGAGCAATTTCTCTCTGGCATGGATCCAGTTCTATCTGAAAAATTAGGAAAGTGCAGAAATGTATATTGCAACACAGGGGAGATGTAGCGTTCAATTTTAATTAAATAACTGGCAGGAGGTTTTGGAAAGAACACAGCTCTGCTCACAGTTATCCAATTGGAACAAAAGCATTTTAATGAGGAGGATAAATTTTAGATTTCTTGATCTTTGCTTCACATATCCTGAGTGTTGTCAGTATATTGTTTATGCCTCTTAGTTGATGGGATATTGGCAACAATATGTTGGTTTGCAAAGAAGTCTCCAGAGTAGATATTCTAGCTTCCATAGAATAATCTGAAAATGCTTGAGATTTAGTTATATTTGTGACATACTTTAGAAAATCTGTCAAACCTGAACAGTATCATCCTTTAGAGCAAAGTATTCTGTTTAGGACATGTATAAGAAGATCCATACTAGTTTATGATAGTACACAAAATCTTATTTTCTTCTATGTAACATGTAAAATATTATGTATGTCCTTTTCCTTTTCCCTTGTAACATAAATTAACCAATAAAGGAATATATATATATATATTAGTGAATCTAGGAGAATGAGGTAGGATTAACAGATCTGAATAAAGGAAAAAAAGATATATTAGTGAATCTAGGAGAATGAGGTTGTATCAACAGATCTAAATGAAGGTGACTTGATCCCTTAGAGTGAAAATGATGAATATATGTGTAAAAAGAAAACAGGTTTCATTATGAATGTACAAATTGGTGTCATTTAGGCTGTTTGGGTATATATGAGAGTTGGAATTTATAGTTATGTTATTATTCTCTCGTGAATGGTGAAAATGGGAGAACCAAATATGTATTTTGAGAAGATTTGTGCAACATTCTAAATGAATGTCATGTGTGTATGTGTGTTATTTTGTTATCTAACAAATATATTGATGAGAACAGGATTGAAGAGAAAGTGATTGGGACAATTAACGACCAAAGAATGAATGAAAATGCTGATAAGAGATTATCTACATTCACAAAAATGATTTGTTTAGAATACAGTGTTTAAACATGAAGCTATTTCTGCTTTTATGTGAAAAACAAATAAAGAAGCTTTAGAGTATGGTTAATTTTGTAAGACAGTGCCCCCAGTGTTGTTAGTTGCAGGACTGATGAGCTAAAAGTTCTGATGTTTTCTTTAGATCTGTTCTTTCATTTTAGTTGAAAGTTGAAGTTACTGTTAGGAAAAGGTTGTATTGCTATTGTTCATGAAACAGAAGCCTGTAATAAATACTTATCACTTTAACCTATGTTCCATGATTGAATTTGTGATTTTTGAATCCAAATACAGGTAGTTTATGGTGATGATTGTGTTAACAAGCATACTGTACATTACAGAGGCCAAAAATATTAAATTTATAAAGTTGGTGAACTGGAAAGAATTGATTTAGGTGAAAGTGACTATCAAAAGGTTTGGGCAAGAAACTGGCCAAACTAGCCAAACTTTTTTCGTATTGAATTAAACTTAAAAGTTTTATTCCAATGATTCAGTATGGCCTACCTACTTACTTACCTATCTATCTACTTATCATTATGATCTATCTATAATCTATATAACATATCTGAATAATATTATAAATTCAATAATTCAATTTAACCCTTACTGAACAGGTCAGGATTTGGTGGAAAATAATTTAAATGTTTTTTTTCCAACTTTGCTGTTTTCATTCTGTTATTCTGCTGCCCTCTGCTGAGCAAATAATATAATCATATTAATTTTTTAAAATTATCTGCTGAATAAATAATGTAATTAAATATTTCCAAATCTTTCCTAGCTATTTCATTTCATTTCTCCTTCTTTTTAAGAAATTTAAGAAATTTGTGTTACCCTGTCCCCAAAGGCAGCAGAGTATTTTTTTTGGCCTGAATGGCATCACAAATTTTGGTGGAATATAATCTATTTGTAGATGCTTTACAAGTCATTGTATATGTTTTCATCTGTAAATTTGAAACTCAGTAAACAGGAAATAAATATTTAGCTGGCTGTATATCTCAGCTTGGAGAAAGTTAGATTTTGTAGATATCTTTCTGCTTTCCAAGAGCTCTTATTTATCCAATTTCTGTCACACTGGGGTAGCCCTTAACTTCAGTCTAAAACTCTATTCCCTTTATTATTTGAATCAGTTGTTTGGCTTGGTAATATCTTAAAACAAACCTTAGGAATAGTACAGGAAAGCCATATAAGGCCAACCTCTGTTCTATAGCTTGTTTTCATGGTTATATTTTTTTATTAAAACTAAAAGGGTCAGTCCAACTGGGAAGAATTGGATTTTCAGACAGTACTTTGTAATCCTCTTCCCAGTCCTTAGCCACATTGGAGGCATTATTGTGTCAAGCCTTAAGTGGGCATTTGCTGTTCCATTGGGTGCAGCAAAGTTTGAACTGAAAATGTTTTTGTACTGTTTCTAGTGCATTCTTCTTCACACAAATTTCTGTTTGTGCCCCATAAAGAATTTGGGCCACTGGTTTAGCCTCAAAACATTTTAATACCAATGGGATTAATTGTCCTCTGCTTGTATAAAGGAAGCAATTAGTAGCACTTGTAATCCTAAGAGCTAGGTGCACTACATCATTCTGAAGCATTTTCCAGGTGCCTTTTAGAATAGAATACCATCCCAAGGTAGTATGCAATAATCTGCTCTAATTTGTATCCTTCAGGAGAGTTGAGTAGCTCTCTTAACAAAGACCAGAATTTTAGATTTATCAAAAGAACCAGGTGATTTTGCTTGCAATATCAAAATATATCACTGCTATTGCTTTTTTCAGCCATACAGGGATTTATGAAATTATGGAATCATCTGTGTAAAATATTATAGGGAATTTGCACCCTGCTAGTTTAGGTGAATGGAAATCCAGATTATGAAATAATTTTGCAACTGCATATGTCATCTAACAGATAATGCATATAAAATCTGTCATAGTGACCTTGTCAACTTTTAAATAGAGCTGAATTAATCTTATCCAACTTAACTTAAAAGACCATGTTGAATTGTTTAAACTTCCCCATTTTACAAGAACATATTCTTTGAGGTGCTGATGCATAATTATAGCTACCCTCTAAAATTACAGAGGAAACAACATTGAAACAGGCTGTGGTGAATGCCCAAAGAAATTTGAAATAAATGAGTATAGATAGTCTGCAGGCAATTATTTTAGGGGATTTGTTAAGGACCAGTAAACCCTTCTCTTTCTTAGCTCATTTTGGATTTTCATATCCTCAATCCACTGCAACTTCCAGATGGCCTAGCAAAAGTACTTTTAATTGTGTAGGGACCGCAACATCAGATTAGGGACATAAGCAGCCACTGTTCAATCAAGTGGATGTATGCTTTATTGTCTATGTAGGTAAACAACAATGCCTGCCTTTATACCTATCAGATTATACTGGCCTTTAATCGCTCTATGAAATAAAATTATTAATAGATGCTAATATCTACTAATAGATCAAGTTAATAGTTTAACTGATCAATTCCCTTCTCAATGGACCAGCAATGAAGACATTTAGCTAAAAGTTCTAATGAAGGGTGATCGGCACAAGGCTCCCCATAGATTGTATACATCTTTGCAGGAATACACTGAGACATGTGAGACAGTGAAGCCTTTGCTTAATCCACTAGAAAGATGAGGACTCTGGTTTTTAGAAACACCTCGTCAAGCGGATTCAGAATAATAGAGTTGGAAGAGATTTTGGCAATCTTCTATCCCAGGGATTGCCAACCTTTTGGACCTCAGCGACCACCAAACTCATAATTTTAGATCCCAGGGACCACTAACTGGTTGTGTGTGCATGGCCTAATTTATGGGTGTGGCTTTGTGGCCATGTGACTGGCTGGGCATGGCTTGTATATAAATATTATATTTCTATAAATATTGATTTATTTTTTAAAAAAGAGCAACTTTTACCCAAAATCAGGCAAAGCAAGCAGGCAGATTGAGTTCCCAGAATCACAGATTCATTCAGAGATCTATCTGCCATTGGCTAGCTCAGTGTCTCAAATTTGCTTGCCATGAGTCTGCACTGGATTTGCTTGCAAGCAAACCTTCAGTCCTAAGGGAGGTTCGGCTGTGCTGAGCCGAAGATCTAAAGACTAGCTAGAAANGAAGATCTAAAGACTAGCTAGAAAGCAAGAAATCCAACCATTTCCTGCTTCCTAGCTAATCTAAATTTCCTGGCACAGCGAAACAGATGATGGTCGGAAAAAGGAAAAATAGCACTTTAGCAGGCAAGTTTGCCGGGGAGCGTTCCCACGGGCCATGTGGGCGGTGCAGCCTTGTGTTTCTGCATAGCCTGGATGAATTGCTCTGGGAGTGAGATTTCTCTGTGGCCCACCAAAATTTTCTCACGGTCCACCAGTGGGTCACAGCCCACCGGTTGGCAACCTCTGTTCTACCCAACCCCACACTCAAGGAGACCCTACCATTTCAGACAAATGGCTGTCCAATCTCTACAGTGATGGAGAACCCACAACTTCTGAAGAATAGGGGATAAGACACAATATGTTCCTGAGAAAATTGGTCTTAACCTTTTCTAGGGGGCCAAAGGAGTTACATGGGCCTAAATTGGGCACCATGTAGCAGCTAAAGTAAAACTACTTTTACAACAATACAATAAGAATATATTAACAATTTATTATTTTTACTCAAGAGATTTTGGGCTCATAAATTATTTGTTGGCAGTTCCAAATCCTTACTTATTTAAAGGATTATTCTTTCCCAAATATGTGTTACTAGTATAATTTAAGACAGGATATTGGTATGGTTAAAGGAAGGAAAGTAAGCATCATATAACAGCTACACTTGTGAACTGTTTTGTGATCCCGAACTCAGCCAACTCAATTTTCTCTGTACTTATGAGAAACATCCTTGAGACATTTAAAAGTTTATCAGCCAACTTGCATCCCACAAAAAGAATGTTTGCTGGCAATGTTTGCTGATTTCATTAGAGCACTGTAGCTCAAACATTTTGCAATGCTGGACCAATAAATTCAGAAATGCATGGACTATCCAATTAGACAGAACCCCTCCCAATGATTTCATCTTTAAAAACATGGGAGTTTACATTTTTTGATAAATAAGACAATGATTTGTATAAATCCCTTCCAATCCATTTTGTAAACTTTACCAGTTGTTACAAAAGGCTTTCACCAGGGGTCGCTGTGACCCTTTGTCAGCCAATTTAATCAGAGACCAACAATTATCCTGCTGTGAAATTCCCATGGACACTGGCTGCTCGGGTTGGGTCACATCTGGCAGACACAGGAAAATGAGTTCTTCTTGCAGATGAACTTCTTCTTCTGAGTTCTTCTTGCAGATGTTCCTGGAGTGGACAAAACATGACAGGGAGGCGGTAACTTGAACACTAGCCCTTGTGGTTCCATGACATGGGAAAGATGTGTGTGGCTAGAGGGAGATCACATTGGGGGGGGGGCAGTGTTTTGTTTGGCTGATCTATCTCCCTCATGTCCTGTTCTCATGGCTTTGTGTGTTGCTATCCCAGTTTATACGCTTCCCACCCTTTATGCTGCATCAGACGAGTTGTGGTTATGGTACTAAAGCATGAATCAAAAGACCTGAAATATCATCCTCCTTTTGATACAGAAAGTGAAAGGGTGATGTTGAACTACTCATTCTCCCACCTAGCCTGATATTAGTGTGCTTGTGTAGGGCCAAAACAAAGATGGAGAGGGAAGGAGAAGTATTTAGTGCCAGTCAGAGGCAAGGACTGAAAGGTAAGAAATTGGGCAAACAAGTTAAAAAGGTGTTGTATTAAAGCATGTGGTGTATACTGTGAAAGCATGAAATACAATTCAACTCAGAGCAGAAGGTGCACTTCTGTCAGGAATGTAATTCTGAATTGTACATATAAACTGTTTGCACTCCAAGATATTCCTGGTGGTTCATATATCTGAGGGTTGCCAGCTTGTAAGTATTGTAATCAAGCAAAGTGTATAAACCAACTGACATACAGTTATATACTCTGACAATCTGTTCTGTTGACCCACCTGGAGAGGATATGAAGCAGTTATTTTAACAGCCATGAATTGCATGGATGCACTTTGAAAATAGCCAAATAGGTTCTAGGGATGGATAAAGGGAGTGCAATTCTTCCCCACCTAGATGCAGCTATGTGTAAGAGGTATGTACAGTATTTGGTCAGAAAACAACCCACTGCTGGTTGCATGACCACCTCTCTACAAGAACTTACCAGTAGCACATATGAGCAATAACTGCTCAAAGAAGAATAGCAGGTGTCACCACTCTCAACTCAACGCTCAGGATCAAAACAGGAAGACTAAGTTCACCCATAAGCTTTTATTGCATTCTGGGATCAGACTCCTGCAGATGGAAGAACACCTCCAGATCAACGGTGGCAGTTTGTAGTATCAGAGATTAGGCTTAAAAAGCACCCATAGGTTTATCATGTTAAGATGTGCACAATGCATAAGGGGTAAACATGTGCTCACAGATGGATTCAGGACTGCTGGCCAATTAGGGGTGCTTACCATGCTCTTCCTAAAGGAGAGATGCTTTCATCATGGCATTGGATCAGGCAGAAGTCAGAAGAGCAGAGAAAACATTTGTCTATATTACTGCCTGGAGTTTCCTGCATTGAAAGCTATGCACTTCTGTCATCAACGTGCTTCAGAATTCACCGTCTCTGTCTTCCTGCCATGCGATGCAAAGGTGCCTTTCAACTTCTTTGTTCTTTTGTTCCCTTCCTCCAACTTTTTCCATTCTTTTTCCATCTCACGTAATAAACAATCTTGCAGCAATGTCTGGTTGACAAAGTCTTGTTACAAAAAGAAACCCAATTAAATCAAGGGGGATTTGATTAACATTGTGTAGGTGAAACGGGGCCAAAATACGTAACCACCACCCCATCTGTCAAGACCACGTTGGAACGTTTCGACAAATAGAGATGCGGCATCAGTGCCTGAATACTTTCACTGTTGTTTACATTAGCTTCTGTCCATCTTCCAGCAGAACAGACTTGAAACGGCCAACCCTACTCTCTCTCCTATAGATCATTCTCTCTTCTATCATCTCTCTCTCTCTCTCTCTCTCATCTCTCTCTAATACTACCCTATAATCATAATATATATAGTATAAAACACCAATATATATAATATATGATATATAAGTTTATGCAGCAAAAATGGTAACTAACATGAATGCAGTTCAGCTTCCTATTGGGTAAATTTACCCACGTTCATTTAGTGCTTTAAAGTTGTAATAGCAACGTTTCCAGCAGAATCTCAATCTGCCATCATCAGCTTCTATATGACTCGTATGCGGGTCAGGCTATCACAGCCGTTAGTTTTAAATTTGAGGACTAGCTACTGATTGCTGCAGAAATAGGTTCTTATTTTTTTTTCTTCCTCCTGATTGGCAGATGCGCAAGAATGATGGCAGAGAGATTTCTGCGAAAACGTGCGTGAAACTTTAAAGCCACAACTACAATGACGCAAACTGGATTACCCGAAGGAAGGGCTAACAGCAACATGATAAGTACCTGCGAAAAACTCTTTAAAAACTTTAAAATAATATATCATTAATATGACTGTCAGCGTTACCTTCGGGTATTATCCCAACTACATGTAGTGACTATTTAAATGGTGTAGCAACTATTTCAGCAGCATCTCATTTGCAATCTCACGAATCTCATGTAATCGCTCTCCTGTATTGACCAGGAAATTACTCAGTTTGTAAGTAACTCGCCGGAAAAACTATAAAAAACAAAATAAATACGATAATATAGATATACATATATATAAATATGTATAAATACTCATAAGTGAGGTATGTCATAATACTATATTAGTAATCAGAATACCCTATAGTAGAGTATGAGTATATATATAAAATTTGTTTTCTGAGTGTTCAGTGGTTATTTGTCATGTGGATCTTTGTTATTCAGTTTTCTCCCGTGTAAACTTGGGAAGTATCCTAGGCATTCATCAATCTTCAGGCTTGTATTTCTTGATCTCGATGCTTCTCACGTTCACAGTCAATTACTCTGTAGTAATTCTCCTGAGTAAATTACTCTAGTAATTACTCTGAGAAAGCACCCAGAGACCCAAGAAACAAGCGCTGAAGATGATGAATGAGACTTCATCGAAACTTTACCTAGATACTTCCAATTTTTACGCGGCGAAGTAGAGAAAACCTCCTGAACAACTAAAGATCCACACATATAATATATATGGTGTTGTAAACATAACTAGAGTGTGAATGATGTGTGTGTAGTGCTGCTGTATATGATGCTGTTCACTTTTGTTCGGGATATTATTCCCACATCATCCATAGTTGCTGCTTTTAAAGTTTAGCAAACATTTCGCCGAATTTCATCGTGCCATCATCACGGCTTCCTGTATGTGTTCCGTCTGATTGCAATACAACTAAACAGCACAAACTACAGAATGGTTCCTGGGATATACCGAAGGAAAGGCATGAAACAGTATACATTGTTAATGCCCGTGAAAACTTAAGAAATATATGTGGATGTGTGTGTGTGTTGTGTATACACACATACAACATACACCGCCTACATACTCTGGTCTGACTTCTGGCTCCCGTCTCGGTTTCGGATCTGCTGCAAATGTCAAGGCAGCTGCAGCAGCTTCTCCGCTACGGCGAAAACCACCGGACGACGCCTAGCGACTTCCGGAGTATGCGGAGCCCACGCCGAGTCTCGTTCCACGGCTTTCGCGCCCGTTGCAGGGGTTGGAGACCCCCCCCCCTCATCGCACCTTGGAGGCCGCCTCACCAGGCAAACGTCTCATGCGCTTGGGGGCGATAATCAATCGGGACTACCGATATGGTGGGTGGAGGAGGGCTGTCCCGAAGACCCCCCCACCCACTTTTTCTTCCGGGGTTAGCCCCTCCCTACTTTGTTCTCTCGCCCCGGCCACCTCCTTCAAACTTTTGCTTGCCCATTGAGGCCTCTTGAGCCTCACTTCGGCAGGGGGGACCCGTTTCGGTGCCGCTCCCCCGACCCTGGCGTGAGATTGCTAGGCGGGGGCCCGGCGATTTGCCTAGGATTCCGCTATTTTTGCCTCGGCAAGCGGCGCGAAACGGGCACCAGTGTAGGCATTGCGCGCTACCAGACACTCAGCGCCTCCGCATCCCTCAAGTCTATGGCACCGAACAAGGAGGAGAGGAGATTGCTGCCACGGGAAGCCTTCCAGCCCGCGAGACCAAAGGCGCACTTTGACGGCCGGCAGCCGGGTGCCCCTGACTATCTGAACCCCCCCCCCACCCCCGAGGTCGGAAGGGCTGCCGCTTGTGGCTACTGGGATCGCTGGCAGTGGGCGGAAAGCAAGAACGGGGAGTCGCCGCAAAAGCTTGACGCTTTCGGCCGCGAGGAGGCAGATGCCATCAGTTAAAACCGTCCAGGACTGGGCGCGAAGAGCTCTTTCGCTGCACGCTCTCGGGCCTAAGAAAAGCCTCCCAGCCTCTTGCCCTGGTAGGTGGATTGGCTGCGGGGGAATGGAAGGCTGAACGAACCGAGGAAATACGATGGACTGGCTGCCCAGGATCAGTCCTTGAGCGGAATGGGATGCTTGAAAACAGGAAGAGGTTTCGAGGAGAAACTCTTGACTTCAAGCAGGATGGGCTACCGATGACTCCGGACTTGTGTTGAGTGGTCAAAAAGGCCTTGCCTACGAATCTGTAGCGTTGCACGCATTGGACGCCACGGAGCAGTAGTACCGATTATTCTTCTTTATTTATTTATTTAATTCTCCTCCACGGGAACGGATAAGCCCTGGTCAAGCAAAGCTGTTATTTCCACAGGGGGTCCGAATTCACAATAGAAGAGCCGCAAAATATAGGTCTCCTTGATCTGTTGACTGCAAATGTTGAACAGAGAAAGCAAAAGCTTGCTGTTAATCACAACGGGATGAGACGTGGAATGTACGCAACTTTAGTCAAAAATAGATGCAAGTCAAATAGTTCGTTTGAAATAAGTAAGAATTACGCCTGCTAGAAAAAGAAATACCGCAACTTCTTCTAAAAACTGGTTGAAAACCTTGACAGTTATTTTAATTAATGTACTTTTCAAAGAATTGCTTGCTAGTGCTAAAGATTACTATGGATTATTGCTGTAGTTTTTGCGTGAATGAAAAAAACAAACCTTTGCATTCATAATATAGTATGGTAAAATTAATTGAGCTCAAATGTTGTTTTTTTTTCTGGGAAAATGTATTTTAACCTTNTCAAATGTTGTTTTTTTTTCTGGGAAAATGTATTTTAACCTTTGGCTTTAATAATGTGATGTGCTATATTAACATTTTGTAAAAATTACTTGAAGAACAAAGTAGCACCACTAGGCTAATGGATAAATATAATATAAACATGACTTCATCAGCTGCAGGAAGAGACAGGATCAAGGTAGGCAGATATATAGCAAACATTGCACGTTCATTGTCTAAAAAGCTAGAAAATAGCAACAAAAGGTATGTGGGTTTTTTTTAGTGTGCAGAGTACCTGCGATATTTGAGATTACTATAATAGAATAAATTTTTCATAGAATTTCCTATTCCTCAAATTTCATTCAATTTGTATTGTTGGAACTATTTCCACCTAAAGGAAACAAATGAATTTCCATTTCAAAAGGCAATAATAAACAGAGTAATTCAAGATAACATTGCTAGTAAAAACAATTGTATAAAAATATTACAGTGAATAAAACTTCAAATGAAGAGAGAAGCTTAATAAGTAGAAACCTGTTAAATTCATTTCCCTTACATTATCTGTGCTAAAAATTCAATTGTTGATTCTATCTTTCACATATACCTTTGAAACTGAACTATTTACAGGTAGTCCTCAACTTACAACCATTTGTTTACTAATCCTTGAAGTTCCAACAGCACTGAAAACAGTGACCTATGACTGGTCCTCAAACTTACAACTATCACAACAACCCCATTGTCACCAGCACAAAATTTGGGAGCTTGGGAACTTGCATCTATAATGGTTGCAGTGTCCAGGGATCATTTGTGCCTTCCCAGCTGGCTGCAGTGATTCACTTAACAATCATGGCAAAAAGGTCATAAAATTAGGTGCAATTATTTAATAACCATCTTGCTTAGCAGTGGAAATTCTGTTCCCAGTTGGAGTCTTTAAGTTGAGGATTACCTGTATAGACTTTAACCTCCCTTACAAATAAAGGGAGATAAATTGCTATAGAAAATCCATTATCCCAATAATTATGCAATAGTAGAGCAGCAAGCTATGTCAAACTTTGCACATTTGTATGGCTTAATAAAGGTATTTTAAAACCCAGAATATGAGTGAAGAGTTAATATCCCTTAAAAAATAAAGAACATAAAATGTGTCACCCTCAAATCTGGAAGCAATTGTGGAGAGCAAATAAGAGAAATAATTGTGAATTGAGATATCATTTAAGGATTTAAGGATCATATTTAAGGATCATATAGGAATACATTGGCAAGAGTTTCTACCTCCCAAGAATCTGATTTTTATCCTCTTAAATATTCATCATTTTTCTACTTTTAGTCAAGCAAATATAAATCAGTAGCCAAGATGACTCAATGTTATAGTAGTTATGGTTGAATACATGTAGGTAATCCTTGGGTTACAGTGGCAATTTGGATTGGAATTACTCTGAATTACTCTTGCTAAGCGATGCACTCTTAATGTCAAATGACCATTTTGCTTAGCAACAATCACAGCAGCCCTGATTCCCATTGTGAAAGACTGTTAGGATTGATAACTGAGAATTTTGTGATCCTGACTTCCTGCTGCTTCCATATTGACATTGCTTGTGGGAAGCTGGCATGGAATATCAGAAATTGGGATCACATAGCTGCAATCTCATAATTGCAAGTTGAGCACTCCAATTATAGTCATGTGATCACATCTCTATTTCTTTATATTGATCTTTATAGTTTTCTAATATTCACAGTTTACATACTTTTTGTTAGAAATGAGTGAATCAAATCTGAGTAGATTTATCTTTGCTTCATTGAATAGCTGGTATATGGTTCTTTTCCTCTTCTTTTGAACAAAACTAAATATTTTTTCATATTTGTATCATCCTTCAAGTCTCAGTTTGAATGTTTCCTTTTCTGACCCAAATCTACCAACTGCTTGACTGAGTATTACTGAGTTTATGCACTGAAAAAGTGAGAATTCAATGAATGTTTATCTGTTTTATTTAACTGTAATTAAACTATCATAATACAATATAGTAAAACTTTTAATTTTAAGAAAATTGAAGTATTGCAATGTATTTGCATAATTATGTAAAATATTACATCACATCAATAATTCAGAGAGTTCTGGAAACCGTTGGTTTTATTATTTAGAGGTAAAATTTGAATTATTGACTGAAGGAATTGAACTATCTGTAAACCATCAGCATATCAATTATATTTTTGTTCATTTCTGGGAATACCCGTAGTAACTTCAGAATCCCATTCAAAATCTATGACCAGAAAAGACACAGACCTTGAAAACTATGATGCTCAAGGATTATTTACTGACATTCAGCACTTTCAACATCAAAGTAGCTCTCTTAGTGATGCTTCCTTTAGGCCAGAGGTCCCCAACTGGTGGTCCACAAGACAATTTTGGTAGTCCGTGACGCACTTGGATGGAACAGCTACTCCAGGATGACCAATGGACTAGTCCTGTGAGTAGGGCTCTGGAACTTGCAACTCTGCAGGAGGTGCAAGGAGTAGCGCAGCCCTTGCTGGCTGGAATGAGGTAATGGTGCTGTTGATGCAAAGGGGAAGGGTGTGAGGGTAGCAGCGCAGGCAGTCCAAAGCAATGGCTGTTGGCAACCCGCGGCTCTTTCTTCCCCCTGCTGTGGCTTCCTGTTGGCTGAATCCACCACTGGTTGGCCCCAGCCCTCACCCACCCCTCCCATTCTCTCCTCACCTGAGAAGGGAAGGGCAGGGGAGGGAGATTTGCTCCATATTCCAGAGCGAGAGCAAAACTTCATCCCTTGCTGGGTCTCACAGGTGTTTCTTTTGGCCCTTTTTGGTGCTGCATGACTGGGAGACGCGCAACTTTCTCTCCGCCCCAAAACACTGGCTGGCCCGGCTGAGAAAGATGAGAGAGAGAGAGAAAGAAAGAAAGAGAGAGATGAGAGAGAAGGAGAGATGAGCGAGAAAGAGATGAGAGAAAGAGGAGAGAGGTGAGAGAGAGAGAGAAAGATGAAAAAGAAAGGAGAGAGAGAGATGAGAAAGGAAGAGAAAGAGAGAGGAGAGAGAAAAAAAGAGATGAGAGATCCTGGTGTTTTGTTTTCTTGGAAAACTGGTCCAAATGGTTCTTTGAGGTTGCAGAAACAGGCGGCCAAGGTAAGTGCCTGAAGGTCCCTATCGCTTCACTGGGAGTCCAGGCGCTTCAGCCAGCAGTATGCTGGATTTAAAATTATGTGGCCCGCAGGATTTAAAATTATGAATTTAGTGGTTCCTGAGGTCCGAAAGGTTGAGGACCCCTGTTTTAGGCAGTGAGATCTTCATTTCTTTATTGTACCATTTTCATCTTTAATTTTGGCTCTTTACATACAAGTATAGGAACTTCATTAAAATGTTCCTGTGCAGGATCTTTTATATATGATGGCCATTGAGAGGTTTAGCCAACAAAAAGGACAATACTTTTAATATACTGGCAGTGCTTGAGCTGTTATTTGAGAGTTGTGAGGTGGTTTTTTTTTTATGTGTGTACCATCCAATCAGTGCTGACTCCAGGTGAGTGTCTGGACAAGTTTTCTTAGCAAGATTTCAAAAGTGCCTTTGCTCTTTTCTAGGGCAGAGAGAGAGTGACTGGTCCAAGGTTATTCAGCTGGCTTTGTACTTATGGCAGGACTAGAACTTATAGGGTCATTCCATGTCTAGGGGTCCCTGCTCGACGATCACAGTTTTTGATGAAATTTTGTGTGAACATGCACACATGTCCCCAATGAACACTGGTGAGGTGTTACATTTGCCAATGCAATACTTGCGGAGATATAGTCATTTGTTTGACTCCATACCGCAGCCTTTTACAGGATGACTCTGAGGTTCCAGCAACTTTGAGACATAATACCTTTTTTTGAGCTGCAATATTTTCAGGCCAACTTTGTTCCGCATTATCTAGATGGAGATCACTCATGAGAATGTTTTTATTATTTTGCTTAATAAGAGCAAAAAAAGTTGTACAAGATGACCAAGTTTTGTTTCTCTCAACAAAATATTGCTGGAGATACTGTATCTCAAAGTTGCTGAAACCTCAGTCATACTGGAGAAGGCTGCAATATGGGGTCAAACAAATGTGCATGTTCACACAAAATTTCATTGAAATCTGTTGATGGTTGAGCAGGACACTTTTCTGAAATCATATCACTTGATATGGAATGACCCTTTAGCCTCCTGGTTTCTAAGCCTGATTCCTAACCATAGCACCAAACAGTTGCTCTATAATTGGCTATTATCTTGTAACATTGGTTATATTTTTATTTATTTCTATGGCAAACACTTTCTTAAATAACATGATGGAAGAAAAAAATATCCTTTGCAAGAAGAACAAAAAACATACAAAACATTTTGTTTTTTTATAATGGGTAGATATTTTGCTTCCATCATGTTATTTAAGAAAGTATTCACCACAGAAATAAAAATATAGACAGAAATAGCATGACACATTATACTGTGAGACAAATTATACTATTTTATTTACTTACTAGTTTTATGATTTTTATAATCTGGTGAGATTATGTATGAATTATGATGATTTCCAAAAAATGCTGCTTTGATGCTTTAAGCCTATGCATATTAAGTGTTCATATATTTTCATCATTAGTATTTGAAAGTGGACAGCTTTTTAAAGTATATGACTCTTCATTGGCTTAGATACAGCACAGCAAATCTGAGGCCAACAGGAGGCTACCCCCAAATTTTTGGGAAATGACAGTTAAGGTCCTGTCCCACTGCACTTATGGATGCAAAGAGGATGTAAAATGTTAAAAAAAGCTTGCCATCCGTTGGAAAAGCATCGTTGTTTGTACTCATTTGCATACGTGTATTCAATATCCCTATCCGTGGAAGCATCGAGTCCACTTGTGGATTTCATCCGCCGCAATGAAGTTTTGGATGCAGAACAAGAATTATGAAACGGATAAAACTCTGTCCGCCGTGTACGGATGTAGAACCATTTGACCTTCGAACAAACGTTCTATGTCTGTTATCATCATAACGTCCGCTGTATCTCTCTTGCGCTCCCTTCTGGAGTCCCTCGGCAACTCACATCCACTGCAGCAGGAAAACGGAACAGAGGGGGAACAAAAAGGTAACGGACATCTACACGCGTTGTAGACACGGATAGGAAAGGGAGAGTGCAAGTTGACCGGTTATGAAACATTCGCGAGCTAGATCTAAAGCCGAGCAGCAGTCCCTTTCTTTCCTTTAGGCGTATGTTGATGCATCCGCTTCATCCACTATGCGTCCGTTTGCAATTCTCCCCCGGACCCTTCGGAGGTGTGTCATCTGCTTCCATCACATAGGGCTTCCTATGAACATCATTTAACATCCCCGCTTACATACTACCACGTCCTTCTTTCTTCTTTTCCCTGTTCTGTATGCAAATTTCTTCCCACTTTTAGGAGTGGATGACAACGAATGGAGCCCCCCCGAAATTTTGCTCATCCGCTGTGTCCTTTATGCATACGTTTTGCGTCCATCGGCCAGTGGGACCGGGGCTAAGTGGAAAGAAGAAAGTAAAGAGGAAAGAACAGCTTTGCTTTTGCTTTTCAGTATCCCTTTTTAATTTATCTTACATCTTCCTATCTTCTGAGAAAGAAGATATAATTATTAATGCAGCTTATTAATTAGAAGTATGCATGTTTCAGAAATGCTTAAGAGAATGTACTTCAGCCCTTAGCACATCTGTGTTATTCGTTAAAGCAGTCTTTTTTTTTTCTTAGATTTCTGTGATTGAAAAAAGGAGTCTGCTTTAAGAATTTCATTAATGAGTTAATGATATCACATCTTTTTATAGACTCATAGGAGAAAAAAGGTAGGTTGTTTCTAAATGAATGAAGATATGCAACAAATTTCAAATTATTTTTGGAGAATGTACAGGCTTAACAATTACAACATTTTGTTGAGAAAAAAGGTGTGGTTTTTTAGAATTACTTCTGCTTAAATAACTACATTTGAAAGTGATTTTACTAAACTCAGAATTGAGATATTTTATTTTCAGGAGAGTTTGTTTCAATTGAAGTGTTAATGATTCAAATACAACTTTTAAAAAATATTTAAGAGCATAATCCAGTTTGAATATTCATTTGCTCTGCTATAAGCTAGGTTACTTATGTGCTTGGTTGAAAGAGTGAGTTAAATCAGAACATTTCCAGCTGGGATCTGTAATTGACATTTTAAAAGAGGGGGCAGTACTTATTAGGTCATTCACATTTATGAATAATACAGATAAAATCCCAAATGATTTGGCAGAAATAGTCAATTTTGCTTGCACTTGGCAAGCATACTTATTCTGGCAGAAGCCTCTGCCTTTCTTTTGAATCTGAAAAAGACAAGCTATTTCTCTGATTTCACACTTAGCTGTGGTTAGTTGTTTAAACAATAGGTCTTTCAGTTCCCCAAGGGACTCCAAAGTAAGCACAGGATCAGAGAAACACGCCTTTCTATGGGTTCCAAAGAAGGCAAACATATTTGTGCTGAATCTGTCTTTTAGTCTGCAATGTCCTAAATTTTAAATGGAAAATATCATTTACAGAACATATACCGACCGTATTTTTAGCAAAATAATTTTCATGTATAAAAACGGTTCAAAATACTTAAATTTTGGAAGAGGTGCACCTAGAATACTATTTCAAACCATGAAAAGGGATTTATCTAGGAATACAAAACAATCAGCCTGTTTGCTATCAGAATATATATAGGCATTATTTTTATTTAAGATAAAGGCTTGAGTAGTGGGCAGGAAAATAGCAGGGGAGGGTTTCTGAAGAGAAATGCCCAACAGTTCCCTCTCTGTACATGTGTGGGAGTGTGTGTGTGTGTGTGTGTATATATATGTGTGTGTGTGTGTACACATACATACACACAAATATATACATATACATACACACACACACACATATATATATATACACATACATACAATCATACACATGCATACACACACACACATACATATATACATGGCTGCATGACAGATTCTGTTCACATTTATTCCCCTTCAGATTTCCATTTTCGACACAGAAAGGGAAGTACATTTGGGAAATACATGCTTTGTTGTCTGTACATTTTGAACTTTATTCATGCTTTTGAACATTTGAAGAAGCCCTTTCTGGCTTAGCAGGAAGGACTTAATAAGATAGTAGGGATTGATAGTCATTTTCTACTGTGAATTCTTCTACAGGTAATCCTTGACATATAGCAGTTGATTTAGTGACTGTTCAAAGTTACAATGGCACTGAAAATTGTGACTTATGACTGTTTTTCATACTAATGACCCTTGCAACATCTCCATGATCACATGATCAAAATTCAGATAGTTTGAAACTGTCTCAGATTTATGATGATTGTGGTGTCCCAGAATCGTGATCACCTTTTGTGACCTGACAGGCAGAGTCAATGGAGAAGCCATAGTCATTTAACAGTAGTGTTACTAATTTAATAACTGCAGTGATTCATTTAACAAATGTGGCAACAAAGGTCATAAAATGAGGCAACATTCACTTAACAAATTTCTCACTTAGCAACATAAATTCTGGGCTCCATTGTGGTCATAATTTGAGGACTATACTGCTAAATGTGTTTGTATCTCTTTAGGGATGGAAATAAATTAAAAATTACTGGCATCTGTTTTTGGAGTGGACAGAAGAGATCAGTTTTCACTGCAATTGATTAGTTAAAATTGGTCAAGAGTATGGTATATTAATCTGACTTATGATTAGTCACCACACTTGAATGACCCTAAATAAACAAACTATTATACAACATATTTATACAACATATTTCTTAACATTTGAATGACATTAACAGTAATTTTTTGCTTTGATTCAGTGTCTGTGCTGTTACATTTAATATTAACTTGGAAGGAAAGACTTCCAATATTTAGAGCTTTAATTAGGTGGTACTGACAGATTACCATACTGATTTCTTTTCTGCAGTTTTTGAAGAACCTTGACTCTAATCAGAGGGAGTCCTCTTAAGGAGAGCTCTTTCCCAAATTGAAAGTGTAAGGAGAAAAAAAATAAGGTACAGAGAGGCAATGTTTTAAAAAGGAAAATTAAACTTAATTTTAGAACAACATACTTATGAAACTTATGAATTTTCCCTGAATTTCTGTAGGGTGTTCTTTTTATAATTTTAGGACTAATCAACTTAATAAAGAACATAATTCATCTCTGAGTTTTTTAATGCTGATGTTCAGCACATGGGGAATTGGTCTGTTCATTTCTACATGTGCAGATGGGCTACTTCAAAACCTTTCTCTTCAGATGTTTCCTTTATGACATTTTCTCTTTTTTTGATGTAATGAGTTGTTAGTAGCAATGCTCCCTCAGAAGTTTTCAAGAAGAGACTGCATGGCCAATTATCAGGAATGTTATGTAGTAGATTTCTTACAACTGCAAGGAATCAAACTAGATGACCATTGGCACATATTCCTGGTTATTTTTTTTTTCTTTGATTAACTTTTTTTNAGGAATCAAACTAGATGACCATTGGCACATATTCCTGGTTATTTTTTTATTCTTTGATTAACTTTTTTTATTAATAAGATGATCAATTCTGATTGATTTTGTGGCATCAAATTATTATTGGCTCTTAACAACCACACAGATTGTGGTAGGGGATTGAGAATTCTGAATCTGACTGAGAAATCTTTACCTTATAAGAATGAAGAGCTAGCTTGGTAACAAAAGTAGACATTTAGTGATACATGATGGAATTATGCAAACATTTTTGGAAAGGGATATTTGGTCTGGATTATGTTGACTGATGTAATGCTCTGTTCAAGCTGTTCATATATAAACTACACCCAATTGCATTTGGCATACAAGTAGGAGGTCAAATAGGTTCAGTTAGGTGTGGCTTGCATATTTGAAATACCGTGCCAAAGAACCTCTTAGCATCTAATTTCTTTTATACATTGTAAATGAATGCAGAAAAGGAACATTGAGTACTTGTAGTTTTATGATATTTGAAAAACTTTTCAGAATTCTGAATCATTTTTATTTTACAGAGTATTGAATAATTTGGTAAACATTTTTAATTAAAAATCATGCATACTGGGGGACTTCCGGTTTGAGCTTCTTCAGCGAGAGACCGAAACCTCGTCTCTGCGAGGGTTCGATCTGTGCTTGGCTCTGGAGCGCCCCGAGTTGGCTGGTTTCGGGGCTAAGACACCCCGTAGAGATGGTGAAGAGGGGAGAGACTGCCAGAAGGGTTGAGGAGAGCCACATCTCTCCTCCCCAGCTGGCCATTACTCTCTTTCCCAAAGGTGGTTGCAGCGGTGGTCAGAAATGGCCACCACAAAGAACTGGACCAGAAAAGAATGTGCAGGAGAAAGATAAGAAGAGAAAGTTTTGGTTGATTGGGTCAAACAGCAAAAGCAACAAATAAGGTACCCTGGAATTGAAACTGTTAAAAGACAATAACATTGTTCCCTAAGAAGTTTTTTAAGCTGCGAAGGAGAGAGAAAAGGGAAAAGATTTGGTTTTCTCATTTTCCTATACTGACAGCTAAGAGACTTAAGCAAGAAATTG
>BHFT01020779.1:0-14615 GCA_004320025.1 Laticauda laticaudata | reverse complement strand
TTTACATCCTCTTTCCATCCGTTGGTGCAGTGTGACAGAGGCTTAAATGAGAATTTTAGACTGGGAAGGAAGGAGGAAGGTGATTTCAAGTTCGGCACATCATGTCAGTCCTTATCTCAAAATCGATTTTCCTTCTCTGTATATATATTCATCAGTTTCTTGGGGGGGGTTTCTTGCTGATTGCTTTTGCTAGCATTCACGTTGAAACAAGAGCTTCCTCCTTTCATAACCTGGCTTTCTTTAATTGGTGCCAATCTATGACAATCTATGCCAATCTATTGAATCTATGACACATAATACTTTTCTGGGAACTAAACCAATGTGATGGAGACACAGAGAAAGCAAGAATGATAGATAGATAGATGAATAGATAGATGATAGACAAACAGATAGACTGGCTTACTTTTAGGGTTGTTGCAGGTTAAAATGTAAAGACCCAGTTAAGTTTCAGTTTGAAGGTTTTGTGAAAACATTTTGCCATGCTTAGTTAGTGAAATGTAACAAGGGATGGTGAGATAAAGGACAGGTACAAATGGTTCCCTTCTGTCTATAGCTATGAGCTATGGTGCTGATGAGAGCTCCTGGAGTTAGACTGGAGTAATTTTGCAATAGGAAAAAATAAGTTAAAAAGTTTATTGTTTATGACAAATATAGGTCATTATTAAATGTTGAATATTAAAAAATCACAAATAAAATAGAATAAAAAAATTATGTTAGATACAAAACATTGAGAGTTGCATTGGCGGAGCTGCACTAAGCTAGAAACTGGAACAGTATGAGTTCTGCTCCTGCTTTAGGCATGAAGCCATGAATTCATTCATTCATACAATAAACTCCATTGCTAAGACCAACCTTGACGATAACAAACTTCACTCATGATCCGACTTATCATTACTGCAAAGAATCCGCTCCCCTGAACTCCACACGCAACTCAAAATACGTCAAGACAATGAAGAACAATGGCATATACATTGACTACCATGCTGACTGCATTTAAAAAAAGTCCAGCAACCCACATCCTAACATTCACTCCTTCATCCCGAGAAAGAAGTCCCTAGAAAAAAGTCAAGGGCAAATCACCTCCGAAATCTTGCCAAGAAATTTGCAGGGACATGTCCAGGCAGTGGCCAGGAGTTGAAACAGATTTTAACACTAGATTCAAGGAAGTAAAAAAAGGAAAAAGAACAGAGCGTGAAACAATGGAATTAGTACTTTTCAGCCTGTGCATTGTACCAAATCCTATTTCTCTCTCTCTCACTCTGCTGGTGATATTTAAAGTACAAATTACAAGCACTATCTTGGCTATCATGCTTTGAATGTTGTATCTAAAATATGATCCTGGTTGTTTCTTTCTTGGACTTAACCTAGATAGTTCGGAAACTGTGCAGAACATATCTTTCCGGTCCTATGCCATGTGGGGGACTTTATTTTAAGTATTATCTTTGCCACATGATCATGATTTTATTTCAAAAAATGGATTTTGAATAACTATGAATAAAATATGAAAAACCACTTACATGGAACTACCTGCCCCCAAGCAGAGCATAAGATAAAATGAGTTTATGATAAAATATGCACTGTCTTTACTTAATCGAGAGAGAGAGAGAGAGAGAGATCATAGTTCAAATGAAGTGGAGTTGCAGATCCCTAAAGAGAAAGAAAGATTTTTAAGGATGGGGAGGGGAGGCTCTATTGTATCAATGTTACTCATAAAAAATGAGTAAAGCGGGAACCTCTAGTTGAAGAAATAAACACAGAAAATACTTTTTATCAAACATCTTTAATTTACAGACACTTTCAAAAATTTATTAGCAATCTATATACAATGTTTTGAGAAATATGTTTATGAAATCAAACTATCTGTGTCACAAGGACACAGAAATCTAACATAGCCAAAATCTTATTGTTTAACTGTGCATCTCCTTCCCCCTGCCTTTTTTCCCCAGGGAAACTAAGATTATTTAGTTCATGGGTTCAGTACTTCCCAATTACCCTTTCATGGATTGGTTAGTTTCTAATAGAGCAATAAACATTATGGTTACAAGTCTAATTGGAATATGTTGCCATACTCACTGAATAGCACTCTGTATATATTTACCAAAGCCTTAATGAAAGAAATTCATGTATATTTTTTTAAAAAAAGAAATTTGTACAGCTGACAGCAGGCAAGTAAATCACGATCTGTATTTATCTAAAAAATAAATATTAAGTCCTCTTAATTTTTTATATCAAAGTAATGAAATTTGTGAGTTATGATTGCATCCAGTTGTCAGAAGAAGAAAAATCTGAGAATTCTTGCTGTGTTGGCTTAATTACCTTCTTTTGTTAGGGAAAATACATTATCCACAGTTATTGGTAACTGGAAATCTCTTATGGACTTTTTGCATAAAAATGAAATAAATATTTTTGTGATTTATGGTTTTCATGAAAAGAGAGGATAGGTTATAGAAAAAAGAATAATATGATGTAATTTTGTAGAGAGAGAGGTAAAAATATATTTGTACTTAAAACTTCGGTGAAGAATGCTGGAAGTCCTATTTTTATACCTTTTTCCTCCCCCCGTTTCCCTCCCCTTTTCTTGCACTTTTTGCTTTTTCTTTGTTTTCTTTCTTTTTTTCTTTATATTATTTTGTATTCGTTTTTATATTTTGTTTAAAAGTTTTGTATTTGTTTTTATATTTTGTATAAATATATATTTATAAAAATACCATTTAAATATATCTTGTATAATGCATGATCAGAAAGTTTGTTACTTTTCAAAATTTATGTATGAATGTGATACACACTTCTGACTTTGCCCCAATAATCCAGTGGGTTAATAAAAAAAAAACTTTTTGTTTTTGCACATTAGCCTTTCTGACAATCTTGGACTGAGCATAATAAGTCCTTAAATATTATAAACATTCCCTCCACCTTTTAAACAAATTTATAAAATTCTTTATAATTAAACTAAGGTACATTAGAATTCGCAACTTTACCTGGTATACTATGTCCAGCAAAAAATACCTTACTGAGCTTTATGCTGTCATTACAAAATATTCTTAACTTTGAAATAAAACTATCAGTCTAATTTCTGCTACAGTCCTACTGGCATTTCATGTTTTCCATTCATGCTTTATAATTTTTATTTTTATAGGTTTGACATATTACACATATTTGATCTATGCTTTCTGACCAGTCCTATCTGGGTCTTTATTTTCTTACAATTTTCCTATTCCTAAATTAAACTCATGAACATCATTCAACATTTCAATTATTAGTTTCTATGGTGCTAGTTTATGAGTACCATCTAAACACCCTGTCACACTGCCCAACGGATGCAAAACGTTTGAAAAAAGGACACAGCGGATGAGAAAAATGTTCCATCCGTTGTTATCCGCTCTCAAAGGGGGCAAAAATTTGCATAAACAGAGCGGATAACACGGAAAGGAACGGATGGGGGGACGATGCAGAGCGGATGGAAAGCGGATGCGGAACGGAAGCCCAGCGGATGAGAGCAGATGGCACATCCACAGGGCTTCCGGGGGGCCTCAACAAAGCGGACGCGGAACGGATACAGCGGATGCAGAGCAGATGCCGAGCGATGAAGCGATGCAGACGCGAAAGCCAGCGATGCCACAGCGGAAGCCTAACGATAGCCTAGCGTAATATGCGCAGCGGGAGATGCATTGTGTAGCCACCCGTGATATAAGGAAAGCAGCTCGGCAGCAGGTCACCATTCAGAGGAAAGAACTGCTGCCGGACGGAGATGACAGCGCTGCCTGCGCTGCCTGCATGCTGCCTGGCAAGCCTTGCGCAATTCTTGCTCGCCACGCCTTGCCTGCCAGCCTCCTGCCAGCCTTGCTGTCTGCTCTGCCTGCCAGCCTTGCTGGCCAGCCAGTCTTGCTTCCAGCCTTGGTGCCTGCCTTCCTGCAAGCCTGGTGTGCCTCCTCCGCCAGCCTCCCTGCCAGCCTCGGGTGCCTGCTGACTGCCAGCCTTTCCTGCATCCTGGATTCCTGCGAGCCTCCACCATGCCAGCCAGCACCCAAACCTATGGTGAAGAACAGAAACCTCAGCCATCTCGCTGCCAGCCTGGCAAGAGGAAGGGCCACCATCCCACGCCTGGCCCTCACTCTGTTCGGACTGGGCTTCTGTAGCTCCTGCGGCTCGCTCTTACTGGGCTTGAGCTCCTGCTCCCCGACTTCTCTCTTCTGGAGGAGCTGATGATGCGGGGATCAGACAAGCACTCAGCCCAGCCACCTCCACACGCAACCTGGACCGCTTCACCCCTGAGACTGAATGACCAAGAGGAGTGCCAGAGATTTCATTTTGTTTTATAGCTTCTTGTTAATAAATTCTATCTTTGATTCACACACTCCTTCATTTCTTTTTTTAATAAGTCTTGCTGGAAACTTCTAGAAATGGTTAAGCCTTTCAGGCTTGAGGGATGGGTTAAGATACGCATTGGGATGGCGAGGGATACCTGTGAATGTTAATAGCTGTGGGATTGGAAGGATAGCAGTGATGGCAGGATACCTTGGGATGGTATAGCTGTGGGAGAGATAAACCTCCAGTGCAAGCATAGTGGGACTGGATGGTCCACCCGCCAGGTGCCACACCTATGGCCCTTTATTATCAATAATAATGTAATCAATCATCCACAACCGTAACATAAACACAACTCTTTAATTAATGCCCTCTTCATTGTAGGGCCCACTCTCACATACATGGCACAACCTCATCAGTGTAATGCCACAGCTCAAGGAAGCATCCATTAACCATCTATATCCTGTCTTGCCACTCCACTGCCCAGCTGGGAGAGCCATGTTTCAGGAGGTTGCGCTGCTTCTTCCCTTCACGTGAGGCTCTGTTGGGCCTTGCACATCCTCATTGTCTATCAGGTTTTGCATTTGCCTCTATTTCCCAGGCTCCATGTCCCCATTGCCTTGTTGGAGTCACGAGCTTTTCTGCAAGACTGGCTAGCGGGTGCGCATGAGATTTGTGCAGGATTCAGCAACCTTCCACAATCCTCCTCACGATCTCTGGGCGATGCTGCATGGTGGTGAGAATTACCTGGAACCTGTTGGCCAGATGCCAAAGCATTCTCACCACCCGCTTGCCCTGGACAGCCTGTAGTTGAAGATCCTCTCTTCACGGGTGAGCATTTGAGTTGGTAGGGCTCATGAGGTAGGTTGTGAGGGAGAAGGCGTCATCCCCACGATAAGTAGCACATCTTTTGTGTCGTTGCAGGGGTTCTGGATCTGGGAAGCCCACGATGAGTTTGCGTTCCCCCCTCTTTTAGTACTGCGTTGTTGAACTTGGCATCTGAACATGAGCCACTGCCTGAAGTATATGTACATGAACTTAGTCAGCATCGAACCATGCGAAGAGGATGATGCTGAAGAAGCCCTTGTAGTTGTGAAAAGTGGACCCTGACTGGCTGGTGCTTTGCAGGCCACATGCTTGCCATCGATGGCTCCAACGGTGTGGGGGAAGTTCCACCTCTGATACCACTGCTCTGCAACTTTCTTCCATCGCTTTCAGTGGAGGGGCAACTGGAGGAGCTCCTCCATGTATTCTTTGATGATGGCCTGCACCACTTTCTCGACCACAATGCTGATGGTGTTGTGTGGCACCCTCCACCGTACTGCATGCTCCTGTAGGTGTACCTGAGGCAGGTGGCACAGAGTGAGTGCCACCTTGAGCCAGGTTCCAGGCTGGGCCAGAAGTTTGTGTTGCCTTGGTCAACCTGGGTGTCAGCCACTGTCAAACTTCATCAAACAGTGCTGGAGGCATCGCCATGAAGTTCTGGAACACGAGTGTCTTCGTTCCTGAGCTCCCACCATCAGCTTGTTGTACAGTCCGTCCTCCTGCTCTTCTGGCGATCCAATCTTCGTACCCAGACACCTTCTTGGCGCCTCTTTTTCTTCCCGTAGTAGAGTTCACAGAGCCTGTAGATGGCTTCGCACTGTTGCAGGAGGATGGGTGGCTTCCAAAGAGATTTTGTTACGATCCACGGTGGACATGGCTGATGCTGTTGGAAGAGGAAGAGTCAGATGAAGGCTGCAGAGTCTGCACCGAATGCTGCTGGTCTGAAATGAGATGCAGGTGAGTTGCTCCCCCTTTTTATAGGCAGTATAGGTTTCCCCCTAGGTGTCCTTTGCATCCTCTAGGCATCCTCTAGACATCTTATATCTGAGATATTCCCTTGCGAATGTTTTTCCGTTTTTAAATGCTTTGTTTCCGTCCTGCATCTGCTAGCACCGTTCTGCATCCGTTCCGCGTCCTTCTGCTTCCTCCTGCGTCCTGTTTACCCGCTGGAGTGGATGAGTTGCACGATTGCACAGCGGAATGCCTAACTGGGATATAGCGATGTCGTAATGGATGCAGAACGGATGCTAGCAGGATGCCTAGCGGATGTCTAAGCAGATCAAACGGACTCGCATTGGATACATTTCTCCGTTTAATAAGTTTTGAAGGCAGCTTCAAAACTCTGAGCGGATGAAACATCATATAACGGTATGCTGATGAATAGAGAGGAAGCAAAACGGGAGGCAGTGAGTACAGAGACACGGAAGCATCGCGTTAAACCAACGATGGCAAGTGTTTCTTCTCCATTACATCCTCTTTCCATCCGTTGGTGCAGTGTGACAGGGGCTTAAAATTATATTCTCATAAATAACCCATTTCAATAATCCCATTAAGGTCTCACTGTTTCCAAAATATTCTCCCCCCCACCCGTCACCACTTTCTGCAAGCATCCTTTCAAACTATTTTTCAAAAGTTGTAAATTACCAACCTCAAAGTCTCTCATTATAGAATCAGAAAAGAAAGGACATGATTTCATCAAACACATTGCTGAATTTAGCTTCTCCACAATGAAATGTTTTTCATGTGTTAAATTGTCTCTGGATGAAGTTAACTATTATTAATTCTTTCTTTGGTCTATAAATAATTTTCAACTTGGTATTTTGGCAAGATTAACAACAATATTTGAATTTTATGAGATGAAATTTATATTTAAAATGGCTTCTAAAAACTGAATTTTTTTTTAACTTTATTTATTTTTCCTGTTGCTTCTGTGGCAAAAAAGATTTCCTGGTGATGTTATCATTGGCAAGGGACACCCAGTTGGGGGTTTCTTTTGTGTCCCTCTGAAGTTGCCCACTAAAAATGTCAACTATTAATCCACTCTCAGTTGCCTACTTTTGAACTGCTAGATAGGCAGGAGCTGGAGCACGTAATCGGAGCTCATCCTGCCCCATGGCAGCAACGGGTCTCATACACAAGCCTGCTGATCGGCAGCCTAGCGTACTAACCTTATGAGCCACCACGTTCCTTAACTTAACTGATGAAGTTTTAGACAACTGAATACACTAGCTAAAATTTCCTTTTTAATGTTCAAATAATTCTGCTATATAATTGTTTTGGTTTTAGAAACATATGCAAGTAGTAAATGATTTTTAAAGAATGCTGCTCCCAAGCCAATTAGCACTAGCATCAACAGAAATAGTAACCATATAGTCAGCTTCATAACTATCTCAAGATTGATGCTTTATTTAAAAAATAATAATCTAACCACTGAAACTTTTATGAGCAAAGGTTTAAACATTGTAATAAAGAAAGGTTAGCGTGATAAAGGGCTAATATGTCCCTATTTTTTGTCTTTAAACTTGAGACAGTTTTTTCATTGCTGTTTGAAATTTCAACAGGAAACTTATATCTATTTTCCCAATGATCACATTTTTCAAATGCTCTTAATTTCTGCCCACACTAAAGCCCCTGTCACATAGCACCAACGGATGGAAAGAGGATGTAAAACGGAGAGAAACACTTGCCATCCATTGGTTATAAATCGCGGGGATGCATCAGGTTTGTGCTCACTGCATCCGTTTTTCATACTCTCTATCCGTCCAGCATCCGTCTACTGACATTTCATCGCTCAAAAAGTTTTGAGCTGCACAAAACTTTTTGAGCGGATAAAGTATCCAACGCGTCCATTATACATCCGCTACGCACACGGGGAACATCCGTTATACGTCTGTCGTCATCCGTTATGCATTGGCTATATCCACTAGGCATCCGCTGCACATACGCGCAACTCAAATCAGCTCCAGTGGAAAACGGACACAGGGAGAAAGCGAAACGGACGCGGAACAGACACACAGCGTTAGTAGCACAGACGTAGAAAGGATGAAAGCGGATGCAGCTCACATATAAAGCATTAAAATGGAAAAAACGTTCGTAGTAGGGACGTATCTCGGATATTTAGGATGTCTGCAGGATGCCTAGAGGATGCAAAAGGACACCTAGCGGAAAAATGATATTTCCTAAAAAAAGGGAGAAATCACCTGGATCTCACTTTCAGTCCAGCAGCCCTGCGGTGCAGACCTCTTCAGCCTCTAATCTTGCCCTTGCTCTTCCACAGCATCCAGTCATTTCCACCATGGATCGTCGCACACTCCTTTTGGTAGCAGCCATCATTCTACAACAGTGCGAAGCCCTCTACAGGCTCTTTCACCTGTTCTACGGGAAGAAAAGGAGGCGTTCGAAGAATGTGTGGGTCCAAAGATGGATCGCCGAGAAGAAGCGAGTACGGACTGTATAACAAGCTGATGGTGGAGCTGAGGAACGAAGACCCTTGTGCATTCCAGAACTTCAATGAGGATCAATGCCGCCAGCCATGTTTGATGAAGTTGTGGAGCGGCTGAGACCCAGGTTGACCAAGGCAAACACCAACTTCCGTCCTGTGCTCAAAAGAGCACTGAACAGCTAAAAACATGTTGCAATATGCTAAAATAAGAGAATCAAACAGTGTTAAATCTATCTGTTTAAACAGAGTTCATAAATAAATCATAAAATCAGCTTCTTGGAATGTAAAGGTTTACATCAGATTTTTCAGAATTGAACTATAGTGCTTATTTCATTTGATGTTTGACATTCTTTGTGTATCACTATCTCCTTGAAATAGGCAGGATTACTTTTCTATATTCTCAGATGAAAGAAATTTCTGAAGCAGATGACCCATCTGTAACTCTTGGGCCAATAATCTGAAGGCCACTTGGATCCATGAGATTGTCCATCTTATTTGGGAGGTAATTAGAATTAGAATTCTTTTATTGGCCAAGTGTGATTAGACACACAAGGAATTTGTCTTGGTGCAAATGCTCTCAGTATACATAAAAGAAAAGAAACATTTGTCAAGAGTCAAGAATCATAAGGTACAACACTTAATGATAGTCATAGGGTACAATAAGNGTGGGAAGGGATGGGTGATAAGGAATGATGAGAAGATTAACAGTAATAGTAGTGCAGACTTTGTAATAGTTGAACAGCGTTGAGGGACTTATTTGTTTAGGAGAGTGATGGCTTTCAGGGAAAAACTGTCCTTGTGTCTAGTTGTTCTGGAGTCCAGTGCTCTATAGCATCGTTTTGAGGGAAGGAATTGAAACAGTTTATGTCCAGGATATGAGGGTTCTGTAAATATTTTCACAAATAATCCAAAAGTACATTAATTATGCTCTTATTGGGTGCCAGGAACAATTGAACATGCTTTCCACGGTGTACTTTGCAATTGAGACCGCATCTCTCTTATTATGATGATGGGTTTCCACATGGAAACCAAAGTATGATTTCTCTCATGGATCTGTAGAAACAGGCTTGGTATTCCCCATATAAAGAACTCAAAATGGTGGCATGTCATCATGTAATTTCACTTCCAGGATTATTTCAATTTCAGTTTGCAATGTACGTAGATTTTCTATGCAGAAGTAGCTGCTCAAAGAAAAGGAGCTAGGTATTTGGTCTTCTTGTAAGTTATTTTAAAAGTTTACATTTTTGTAGTCTTTGTTTATTTGTTCCTTTTCGTTCATGGGGGGTTCATACAGAAAAAGGACAGACATATTGACTCAGTGAAAATTCAAGATAGATTTGACCTGGATTGACACTGCTCTAGTCATTTGTGTTCTTAATCTTATCACACCAGATTTTCCCTATTCTTGACAATGTAGGTAATTTTTAGAAAGGAGATAGAGAATAGAAAAACATATAATATAGTCATTTTACAATGTTCCATCAGAGAATGGCCAGAGATGAGATAGAACTTACCTCTAAGGAAATTGTTGCAAATACAAATTAGTCTGTTTATTTGAGTCGTAGTTAAATTATTGAAAACTTGTTCAATAATAATATAGTGAGGCACAAATGATGTTCTTCTCTCCTTTTTACTCTCATATTCACTACTCAAGCTATTTCCTCACTGCTCACCTTCTTTAAGGCTGTAAAATGATGATGAAGAGAAAGATATGACCTTTCATTTATTTTCCCCAGTACCAGGTCTAAGCATGAATTATGGAAAAAAGATGGAACCAAATGTATATAGCAAATAAGAAATAAGTTGTGAATAAGGAACATTCAGACATGTTTCTACGAATATGAATAGCTGTTGTATAGTTTCCGATGCAAACTTTAAAACTCAGTCCATTTTCAGCAAGAAATAACAAAATCTTAAAAGTCAAATAATTTTGTATGCATTACCTGTTGAAAGAGTTTGTCACATTCATTTCAGCAAATAGAACATGAAAAAATAATGCATCTGTGAAGGTATATTAAATATGTATAATCATATTAAAATTAATATTCTGTCATTAGTATGCATTGCTAATAACACCATGTTATAGGGATCAAATGTAGCTTCATACCATGTTTTTGACAGGACATATAAAATAGATTTATTACATCAGACCCAGCAAATATAAGTAATTCTTGACTTATAACAGTTCATTTAGTGATCGTTCAAAGTTACAAAGGCACTGAAAAAAATGATTTATGACCATTTTTCACACTTATGACCATTGTATCATCTCCATGATCCCATGATGAAAATTCAGATGTTTGGCAACTGATTCACATTTAAGATGGCTGGAGGGCCCCAGGGTCATATGACCACTTTTTGCAACTTTTGACAAGCAAAGTCACTGGGAAAACCAGATTCACTTAACAGCCAAATTACTAATATAACAACTGCAATGATTCACTTAACAATTGTGACAAGAAAAGTTGTAAAGTGGGGCAAAACTCACTTAACAACAGAAATTTTAGGCCATTTATTGTCCTAAGTCGAGAACTATCTGCATAGCCCTCATAAATACAGTGAAAAATTGATCTGGAAAATTTTTAGCATATGCTGCACTTGAAGAATGACAACCATAAGCAACACACAAAGATATGATTGTCTCTACAAAAGTGTTTGCAAAACTAACAAACTGGAGGAGGCACGCTAGTAAAAAAAGTATCAAGAAGTGTGAAAAAGGAGCCAGTGTGGGGCTGGCCAATTCTTATGCTGCTCAAACATTTTTGAAGTTATAAATGTGGGTGGTTACAAACTGTAGTGAATTTGGAGTATATAGAACCACATATATTTCTATGGGCCTTCTACCTCAGTTCTTCTGGAAATCAAGCCTAGCCTAGCCATCTAGTCCTCAAGATAAGTGGGTTTATGCAGTGGTGGGATTCAATTTTTTTTACTACCGGTTCTGTGGGTGTGGCTTGGTGGGCATGGCTTGGTGGGCATGGCTTGGTGGGCATGGCAGGGGACAGATACTGTAAAATCTCCAGTCAGAAGTGGTACTTCCTGGTTCTCTGAACTACTCAACATTTCCACTACCGGTTCTCCAGAACTGGTCAGAACCTGCTGAATACCACTTCTGAGTTTATGTCCATGGTTTTATGTGTGATATTACCTCAGAAAAGAGAGAAACAAAGTTGGATGCTGGAAGCTATGGTTATTTAGGAAGATGTGCAGGCACACAAAGCATATTAATTAATTTACAATCAATTTCTATTTCAGCCAAATGCATTCAACCTGTGAACCAAATGATTTTGAATTTCATCCATGTTCATACTTACAGTATTGATGTGCAAATTGTATTTTTTTCAGAGAACATTCATTTTTTTTTTTAGAATACACAATTATGTTCTCTCTATTCTCTACCTTTTCTGAACGGAATAACAATAGATTTTCAAGGTGATGGTGTTTTGGACAAGGAAATCTGTTTTGAAAGATTTATTCTGGAAAACTACAGAAACATGTACAAAATAGCTGAAAGTTTGTAGAACAGTGAGGTTTGCACGCAAGTAATTACAGGGGAAAGGTCTGGGAAGGGATGTTGCTATTTAGCCTACATCAAATATCTCATGAATTTCCATTTGATTTGCTAAACATTAGCATTTGGTTACCTTGGCTCATATAGGTTCTCTATGTTTGGATTCCATTTGAAATGGAAGAACAGAATCTAGTCCTTTTCATACTTCTAGCTGCAACTGATGATTTGAAAAATGGCAGAAAGCTAATTATGTTCACAAATAATGTAATTTTATTTTACTGTTTCATATAAGAAAGATTGTATTGGAAGGAGACGGAGAAGAGTTGAGTGACTTAAAATCCATGGAAATTCTTTCCTCCTCCTCCTCCCCCCCTCCTTTTTTGGGAATGGCCAAATATTTATTCTTTCTATCACATTTCCCCAAACCCTTTGTATGAAATTTTCTTATACAACATTTTGTTTGAATTCCCTCCCTGTTTGCAGATGATACAACATATCTCGGCTTATTGTTCCATGCATGTATCAGTGGATAGAAGAATCACTTCAAGGAAGGACAAAAGAGAGAATGACTCTCTTTCTTTCTTATTGTATTGGGATCATATAGTTTTTCTCAAAACTTTCTTCTCCCTGCTAGCACAAGGATGTATATTTTGCCTTATTAAAAGACTGATGAGTATTCTAATTCTACTGTTCATATTGTCAAGCAAATTGGATAGATATCATCCATTGAGTGAGGGTAATTATATATGTATGGAGATTCTCAATCATTCAAATCATGGTTGTCCAAAGGTGCTTTTCCAAAGTGGACTTCTTAGGTTTTTTTTTCCTTGAAAACATTTTGCTTCTCATCCAAGAAACTTCTTCAGGTCAGAAGCTTCTTGGATGAGAAGCAAAACATTTTTAAGGGGGAAAAAAAAACAGAAAGTCCAGCTGCCTTTTGGAAAATGAAGTGGGATATGAAGAGAGAGGAACAAGCATATTTTGAATATGTCTTATTACAAAAGGCCGAGAACTCTCCATTTGTAAATAAGCAGGGAATGTTTTCCAGGGAATCACATTATTATTTAATTAATTGAATGTATGACTCTCTGATGTTTCAGACATAAAGGCACTTGCAATTCAGCAACATAAACTAAAATATGGAATTATTAAAATTATTATTTTAAAATTATTTTTATTTTAAAATTAAAAATAAAAAAATCCAACAATGGCTAACAGTTCAAGGGTGTTATGTTAATTAACAAAAAGCCCTCCACAAAAATTCCATTTTGCGAGAAGAGTGGGGGTGAGTCAGATTTCTATAAAATATTATTTTGTAAAAATAAAGGCTGAAATGAAGAAACCCCTCCTCCTAGTCTTTGTCCCTTTATTTTTTGGTAGTTGGATCCTCTTGGCAGTTATTCCTATGTGATTCACATTGAACAGATCAATTCCTGTTAAAGGGGGAAGACCTGAAGATACCTTGCATCAACCTGTATATGTTGTAGATATTTGCATAACTGTGGCCAACCAGAGAATATATTCCCAGGTTTTATCCCCAAACTCCAAAGACAGCCTTTGTATGAAAATAGCTATATTTCTTTGCCTGAAATAAAGGTATTTATTATACTCATAAAAGGAATAATCTACTGTCTACAAATTTCATTTCATTCTGCCCCCAAATAGATTATAGGACCTTTCTTTAAAAAAAAAAAAATCAAGTGAGAATTTAAAAGAGGATAGTGCATATATCTATAGGTTTGTATTTGATCAAGATCCATTTCTTAGAAATTAGCTGCAAATCTTATCCAATATTACTAAAAACTATAATCATAATTATGTATTGATTTCTAGTAGTAATTAATGAATGACATAAACTTTAGCTTTGTGAATTTTGTTTCAGATTCATCCCCTATGAAATATATCTTCCCCCAAAAGAGAAATTAGGAACATTGGGCAGTTTTCTGAACCATTTTATCAGGTTTCAATCAATGCATGTCCTTAATTTGCTATGCTTAGAACGCTTTCCTTACAGCCTCCAAAAAGGAAGAAAAATTGGAATCCATTGCATTCATTGTAAAATTTAGTAATTGTAACCTATCTCTTTGTTTTGCACATATCTCAAACAACATGGTCTATTGGCTGATCTCATTAATCACTCCATTCCCTTCAAATATCCTATAGCTCAGAACATTAACTAAAAATTACCACAGGATAGAAATAATGTTATGATATCCTGTGCTGGGGGGAAAAACTAACACAAAATATCAAAAGCCAAAAAGCCATCATTCAAAATTCTCTGGTAAGAACCAAAGTTGCTACTTTGGATCAGTAACTTCAATTTTTGAAGCAAATCATAAATAATTAAATGACACTTCCTGTTTTGCTACAATTCCTCCCTACCCTATTTGTGGGAGCTTATTGCCATTCCAATACAACAGAAAGGAAGCAAATATAAAATAAGAAAATTCAATAGTGCACTTAAGCCCATGTCACACTGCACCAACGGATGGAAAGAGGATGTAAAATGGAGAGAAACACTTGCCATCCGTT
>BHFT01020778.1:0-43770 GCA_004320025.1 Laticauda laticaudata | reverse complement strand
ACATTTTTCTCGTCCGCTGTGTCCTTTTTACAAATGTTTTGCATCCGTCGGCCAGTGTGACATGGCCTTAACCTTCAAGTTCTCATTTGGTAAACTTCCCCCTCCAAGATTTGTACTTATTCACAAAGAAATAGAAAGATGTATACCCTTAATGCTATGCATATTTATGAATAATTTAGAAAAAGTGTCTATTGAACCAATTCAAAATTTGTGAACGATGAATTTTAGTCCAGGGTGGTTAATCAAAATGCAAAAATTTTGAACAAAGTAATTTCAATCTTCAGTAGGGAGCTTCCATTTGGACCACTTCTGTTAGAGGTCTCCCCATCAGCTAGTGGTAGTCCACATAAGTGATAGAATTATGGAAATAGATCGACTGCTATAACATTAACCATTATTTCTTTAATCATATTGTAATCTCTGTGTTTACTCACTCCAGATTTTGCTGTTGTTTACATCAAGGACTTCTGTTCTAATGGCTTCTTTTAGGCAGATGTGTTTCTAAGCATTAAGATCCATCATTGGAAAGACTGTTGTGCACTCTAACAATGCAAACATTAAAGCAGGGCAAAGATAATTGGTCCAGCAATTTTTCATGTGTGTCTCCATGTTGTATAGATTGATGATGCTACTCCATTTATCAGGTGGAGTCCTGATAAGTTATCCCTGTCAGATGTGGAGCTTGTTTTACAGTCCCTAACTTAACCTTGCTAGCATTGCTATATCACAATATCTTGAGTCTCCCTAAACTTTTCAAAAGGCTGTTTCAGCACTGTAGTGTATAATGATATTCTAAACTCAAGTGAACATTTTTATGAATTCTATTTTTCTGTGTTCCCAGTACAGCAGGAAAATAATATTTCCCTTTATTGTTTTTTTTCTCCTGTCTCTCTTTAAAATTATTTTAAAGCAATTTTAGTTATAAAGTCAGGTTCAAATCAGTGCTGACCTTTGTTAAACCATTATTGAATTTAAAATACACATATATAAAAATGTCAATTTAGATATTAGAGAAAAGATAGTTTATTGATTTTCTTAGTTTGTTGGGTTTTTTTCAGGAATGGATGATGCAAAATGGAGAAGTTTATTCTTCGTTCCCAGACAAAATTAAAATTCTGGTGCAAAATTGATGAGGTACCCATTTGATACAACACTGAATTTTGCTGGCTCAGTCAGTTTCTCAGACTGAAACATTTGTTTATATTAAAGTGTTGTTGTCAAATCTTTTCCAGCAAACAAAAAAAAAGGGGGGGAAACTTTCCAGAAGAAAATCATACTATTTTAACTCTTTGCAACAGATCTGAATGCATTCTCAGGGACACATTCAGTGCCTAGTATGGAACTGTATCGTTGTTAATCATTGCACAATCAGCCAGATGTTCAGACTGGGTTTGGCATTTTTGTCTACCTATTGAATCCTTACCAAGAACCTGGGATAGGCGGATCTGGATATTTGATGGTGTTACAGATATCTTTGCAGGATAGAGCTGTTCTAAGTAAAGCTGCCTTCTGCAATTGACTGATGGCAAATTTGTCAATGGCTATGGTATTCAAGTGGTGCTTCAGTTGTTTTGGGATTGCACCCAAGGCACCTGTTACTATCAGTACTACTCTTGCTTGCCTTTGCCACAGTCATCCTATTTGTATTTGTAGGTCTTTGTATTTTGTTATCTTTTCCAGTTCTTTGTCTTCTATTCTGCTGTCTCCAGGCATTGTCACATCTGCTATACAGACTGTGTTCCGTCCGGAAAAACGCGAGGTAGACCGGGTTCCAACAGTAAAAGTCTTTATTTCAACAATTATTGTAAAATGAAAAACGAACAGATTGGCTCTAGCCGCAGCAGCCTATATACGGCTTGCCTGCTGCTTGTAGCCAAATGACGTTTACTGATTTTGCCACCTTTGGCGGCTCTTTTGATTGTTCCTAGTGAACCAATCCCTATGCTGGCTTTTCTACCAATCACATTTGAGGATTTGAGTAAAAACTATTTTATACAGAAACACCCTTCTCCCCCCTTGTTTAGCCCTACTGTGACGTAGTCACGAGGTAGGTGGGCTTCTTCTGATTCTACTGGACTTGCCGGTTCATTTTCGCTGGCGGAGACTTCAACCCAGTACGGATGGGTTGCGCTCTCCGCTCTTCTCCATGGAAACCTCCTGGAAGTGAGTGGGGCCATTTTTGCTTACCGCATTGATGTTTCTCAGGCACGGTGGTTTTGCCACTCCCTCCTGCTTCCCGGGCAGTGTACGAGCCATGGCTCGGCTGGCCCTTCGTTCTGATTTTTTCCGCAAGTCTCATTTCTAAACCGTAAGTTCTTTTTGCTCTCTTTTGAATGGTTAGATTTTCTGGCTTTATTAAAAAAAAGTTCTTTATTATTTCTTGTATTCTCCCCCCCCCCTCTTTGTTTGTTTTTCATCATTTTTATTATTGTAGTTGTGAGTTTCTATTTCTTTCAGTGTTTCGGAATGAAGTTGTCCATGTGCCACTTCCATTCGCCTGCCATCTTCTTACGGTAGTCGGTTAGGCACCGGGCCTGTAGATTGTGGTGATTTGTGGCTGAAGCCATGGGGGTCCCCCCCGTGAAAATTTTGCGTAGACTTAGAGTCGCCGATTTTAAATGTTCGGAACAGCTGAGAAGTCGGTGGTCTTTCCAAGTTTAATTTGGGCCTGCAACCTGTCTAATTGCCACCTAAGTTTCTTTCCCATTAATAATTCTGCCTGGGCTTTTTTTGATTACCAGTGCCTGGGTGTGATATATTGGAGGGTGAGTAGCACGGTTAATTTTATCCTGGACCATCCCTAAGGTCCATTCTTCATAAACCTTCTTTCATTAAACCTGACCATTCTCTCTGCCTACCATTTGCTGCTCGGGTGGCGGCGCGGTCAGTGCAATGGCGTATACCAAGGCGAGGCTAGGTCATTGTTCAAAATGGGAATGGGGTTAATTGTGGCCCGTTGTTGGGAACACTAGGACAATCCGGCAATCCATGGGTTGCGAAGAGTTTGTTAAGTTTTTATAAACCGCTCGGTATTGTAGAACATACTACAACTTCCAGCCAATTTAGTATGCATCTCACGACAATAAAAAGGTTATGACCCTTAGTGCGAGACCCGCAAAATCAATTGGATCCTGAGACCAGGGTCTCGTGGGGTCTCCCATCCCTATATGGGTGCTTGTTGGTGGGAAGGCCTGGTTTCTTAGACATTTAGTACAAGTAGCAAACCAATCATTTCATGTCCTCTTATCTGACCAAGCGCCATCACAGACTATACGCCTTCTCAGCTTTTCTCTTTATAACTCCTGCGTGGCCTTCGTGAAGGCATTACCCCACCACTTCTACGTTCCACTGTAGTTTAGGAGGATTACTACCCGATCACCCCACATAAACAACCTTTTTTGACTTAGAGTCGTTTGTCTGGTCCGGAAAGGTTTCAAAGCCTGTCACACTGCTACACCCAACGGATTGGAAAGAGGATGTAAACGGAGAGAAACACTTGCATTGTATGATCTCACGACTCGGATGTAGCTTCCGATGCGTTAGTACGGTACACTGCAATACGTTTGCTTCCTCTCTATCTTGTCCAGCATCGCGTCTATTGAATTTTCTATCGCTCAGAAGTTTTGAGCTGCCCTCAAAACTTTTGCAGTGACAAATGTATCACAACATATTCCCAATTCTGCATCCGCTAGGCATGCGTTCTGCATCCCGTTACGCATCTTTACGCATACCGCAGCTATCACAATCCACTAGGCATCTGCTGCGCATACCGTAGCAACTCATCTTGTTCGCAGCAGTAAACGGACACAGGGAGGAAGGCGGAAGCGGATACAGAACGGATGCAGAACAGATGCAGAAGCGATGCCTAGCAAAACAAAGCGTTTAAAATGGAAAAAACGTCTCGCAAGAGGGACCTATCTTGGATATTAAGACTGTCCTAAAGGAATGCCTCAGAGGATGCAAAGCGACACCTATATTGCCTATGAAAAAGGGGGAGCAACTCATCTGGATCTTCACTTTCAGAACAGCAGCCCTGAGGCGGACCTCTGCAGTCTTCATCTGACTCTTCCTCTCCAGAGATCTCCAGTCATTTACCTACCGGTGATGTGACAAATCCCTGTTTTGGCCCACCATCTTCCAACAGTGCGAACCATCTACAGGCTCTGTGAACCTACTTACAGAAGAAAGGAGCACCCAAAAACCAAGTCTGGTTACAAAGATGGTTCGCCAGAAGAGCAAGAGGAATGGAACTGTAACAACAAGCTTGATTGTGGAGCTCAGGAACGAAGACACTCGGCATTCCAGAACTTATGAGGATTGCCTCCAGCCATGTTGATGAAGTTTGTGCAGCTGGCTGACACCCAGGTTGCCAAGGCATAACACCAACTTCCAGCCAGCCTGGACCTGGCTTCCAAGGTGGCACTAACTCTGCGCCACCTGGCCTCAGACCACCTACAGGAGCCATGCAGTACGGCTGGAATGGTGCCCACAGCAATAACCATCACCATTGTGGTCAAAAGAAGTGGTTACCAGGCCATCTCGAATAAGAATACCTGGAGGCAGTCCTCCAGTGTCCCCTTCCACTGAAGAAGGATGAAGAAAGTGCAAGGCTAGTTGAGTATCAGAGGTGGAAGATTCCCCCAAACCATTGAGCCATCGATGGCCAGCATGATCAAGCATTCGCCCAAGACGTGAGGGAGGATCGTGGAAGCTTGCTGCATCCTGCACAAATCTCTTGCGGCACCCGCACCACCCAGATGTTGCAGAACAGGCCTCATGGACCTCCAAAAGGGCATATCGGGGACATGGAGCTGGGAATGGAGCAGGGCGAAACTGAATAAACAACTGAGATTTGCAAGGCGCCCAACAGAGGCCTCACATGAAGGAAGAAGCAGCGCAACCTCCTGAAACACTGGTGCAACTGCCCACGCTGAGCAGTGGAGTGGCAAGATCAGGATGATAGATGATTAATGGATGCTTCCTTCACCTGTCTCATCACACTAGAGAATTGTGGCAATGATGTTGAGTTGGCCTACAATGAACAGGGCATTTAATAAAGATTTGTTTATGTTGTGACATGTGTGGATGATTGATTACATTGTTATTGATAATAAAGGGCCATGGGTGGCACCTGGGAGGGTGGACCATCCATCCTCATATGCTTGTACGAGAGTTTATCATCTCACAGCTATTACCCATCCCAAAGGTATCCCGCCCCATTCAATGCTCATCTAACCCCATCCCACAAGCCATGCAAAGGCTTAAAACCACTTTCTAAAAGTTCCCCAGCAAGACTTTATTAAAAAGGAATGAACAGTGTCGCTGAATCAAAAACTAGACTTTATTACAACAAGGATAGTACAAAAATCGTCTCTGCACTCCCATCTTGTCGCTCAGTCCCTCGGGTTGAGGGTGCAGGTGCTTTTGGTGGAGGGTGGCTGGTGCTGGAGCTGTTGTCATTCAAGCCTCCTCCAGAAGCAGAGCAGCAGCAGAAGCCCCAGCCCCAGAGAAGCGAGCACCCGTGCTGCAGAAGCCCCAGCAGAGAACCAGGAGTTGAGCAGGGGCGGGATGGTAGCCCTTTCCCTCTTGCAAGGCTGCAGCAGAATGGCTAAGCTCTGCTGTCTCCACATGTTGTGGGGTTGCTGGCTTGGCAGGAGGCTGGCAGAACACAAGCTGGCAGAAGGTGGCAAGGGAGGCTGGCAGGGAGCGCAGCACAAGGCTGCAGGAAGGTGGCAGCAGCAGCTGGCAAGTGGTCCGAGCAGGCACCAAAGGCGGCAGGACAGGCGACATCGCAAGGAGGCGGCCAGAGCTGGCAGGCCGGCAGCCACCAAGGCTGGCGCAGCGCAGCAGAGGGCAGTCTGCGGCCAGGGCGAGCTGCAGCCAGCAGGCAGGCACCAAGGGCTGAAAGCAGACACTGAACGCAAGACTGGTGGCAGCAGACTGGCTTGGCAAGGCTGGCAGGCAGGCAGACAGCAAGGCTCGCAGGGAGGTCTGTCAGCCAAGGCTGGCAGCAGGCAGAAGCATAGCTTGCAGGCAGTGCAGCCAAGGCTGTCAATCCGTTCGCGCAGCAGTCTTTCCTCTGATGATGAACCTACCTTCCGAGCTGCTTCCCTTATATCCCGCGGGCATGCAATGCATCCTCCCCCAATGCACAATTAACGCTAGGCATCCGTTAGGCTTCCGGCTGTGCATCTTGCTAGGCTTCCGCTGTGATCCGCTCTCATCCGCTCGGCGTCCCGCTCTGCATCTGCTTATCCGTTCCGCACCGCTTTGCGAGGCCCCCAGAAGCCTAGCGGAGGTGCATCCGCTCCCATCCCCTTCATCTGCTGGGCTGTCCATTCCTCATCCGCTTCATCCCGCTCTGAGTCCTCCCGCGTGTCCGTTCCTTTCTGTTATCCGCCTCCGTGTTATGCAAATTTTTGCCTCTTCTGAGAGCGGATAACAATGGATGGAACATTTTCTCTCGTCTATCTTGTGTCCTTTTTCACTGACGTTTTTGCATCTGTTGGGCAGTTCGTGACCAGGGCCTTAAAGTTTTCCCGTTTTTTGGTTTCTCCTGGCCAAGCTTTACCTACCCAGTTTTAAGTATGCAGCAGTCACGTGGGTCCTTTGCGGTTGTCTCGGCGACATTGTGTTGCATGATATTTTTGGTAATTCGGGGCATGTCTCTCATTTCGGGTGGTCATTGTTGGCCGTGTCCTTCCTCCGTCGTCGCAGCGGTGCTCGCTTAAATGCGCTGCATGGGAGATTTGCTTCCGGCTACAGATTCTCATGTGTCAACATGTGCAAGAGTATCTGCCAGCGATGATTCTGAACGCATCTCAGTATCCACAGATTTTGCGTACCGACCGTTGCCAGGTTGTAACCAGTCTTACTATGGGCTCTACACCAATTTAGCATGGTCCAACAGGTTCCAAATCCTCTTGCTCAATTAAATTATTAATTGTTCCTCTTACTTTTTGCTTTTAATGCAAAGGGAACCTCGTCTGCCTTTAATCTTCTAGGACCACCTGGGGTCTAACGCTAAAGACAATTGGGTTCCCCGAACCTGCCTATGACGTGCCATCAAAAAACGTCCTGAACTCGTGGATCAGGTTTTCTTCCCCAGTCGTGTTGCAGGCACTCGGTCCACTCCGTTCATTCCGATGCCCAATGGTGCCGAACCATTCGAATCCCAGGAGGCTGGGTCGGTCTCCGTCAACTATTTCAGAGCAGCACTTTGACAATGCTGCTGTAATGCGACTCAGAAATCGTCCCTAGACCAACCACCAGGGATTCGATTCCCTGGGTTAGTCCTTCAGAGTTAATTTTTGTTTCTGGAGTTCTTGTTAGTTTGATATTTTGGAACCCATTGTCTATTTTGTCCCACAACACATTGACAGGAAAGACCCTGAATCGAGCTTTTCAACTCACAAGGGCTGCCCTTCATTTTTAACGATGATTTTAACTTCTTTCCAACTTTGCCAGTCTGAGCGCTCCGCAATAGTGTACATGCTTTGATGGGTCTTTTCGTCGTGTGCCTGACTCGTTTGTGTGCCCCACTTTCTCTTGGCTTCGTTTCAATGCAGCTTGTTGAGGGAAGTTACTGCGTCTTGTTAGGCGTTATTTTTTCCGATTCCTACAGACTTCTCGATTGTCGCCTTTTCTTGCAACGTTCTTGGCAGATCATCGAGGAATATCTGCAATTTAGCATCTCGTCGAGGATGGTTTTCCTTCATGCACACTGGCGGCATCCGCCATTCTTTTGTTCGCAGCCTCTATTTGTTGCGTAACAGCGGTGAACCTCTCGTCCTCCTCTCGTGATTTCTGTATTACGTAGCTTCTCGTCAAAATCTGTCAGTGGGGTGGCTAGTTGCAAGCGGAAATTGCTTCTTCGCCTCTGGTTAGGCTCGTTTCGTTGTATTTCGCGTTTCCATTGTTTCATGTGGCCGTCTGACGTTATTTCAGCAGCTTCTGCGCTGTGGCTCTGCCGATGCTCTGTGCCACGGTTTATGTTCGGGTTTCTGTTAGCAATTTACTTGTAAATTAGAGTCTTTTAAACCCCACAATACCACTCGATCTCGCAGGCTTATCTAAGTTCGGAACGTCGCAGTGGCTCCCCCAGTTGTCGGAGGGCTCGACCCACCAAAAATCAGCATGGTTTCACCTCTGTTTGGTCCCTTTGTAGAACATTCTGTGTGTTTGATTAATTGTGACACCATTGGTGCCTAGTGAGCTTTTTAAAACATTCGCTGGATTTCGTGGGCCAGTCATTTGTTTTACGTCCCTGGGCGTCCACCAGCATCTTGGCCATCTTGAACACAGTGAGTTCCACAATGCGTTAAGAAGAGAGCCCTCTTTACGCTGGTCTGAGATCTCTTCCATCTCGGTTACTTTCTAAGTACATTTGGAAACGGTCTACGTAGGATTCCCAATCTTCTTCATTGGGATTGAAGGGTGAGGGCAGTGCATTATTTCGGGCCATCACTTCAAACCTGGATTTCAATTTGCCACATGCACAGTCTCACGTTTTAGGACGATCCCATCCTCATTGCCAGTGTTCCATCCAGAAAAACGCGAGGTAGACTGGGTTCCAACAGTAAAAGTCTTTATTTCAACAATTATTGTAAAACGGAACAGATTGGCAGCCTTTATATACAGCTTGCCTGCCGGCTTGTTGCCAATGACGTTTTCTTGATTTTGCTGCCTTTTGGTGGCTCTTTTGGATTGGTTCCTAGTGAACCAATCCCTATGCTGGCTTTTCTAGTCAATCACATTCGAGGATTTGGAGTAAACTATTTTATACAGAACAGACTGTTTTGTCTTTCTTATCAACAATTGTTAAGTCTGGGGTATTATGTGGCAGGTGCCTGTCTGTTTGAATTCTAAAGTCCCAGAGAAATTTAACTTCTTCATTTTTGATTACTTTCTCTATTTTATGGTCCCACCAGGGATAATTATATATCATGCAGATCTTCTAATGCACCCATTGTTGCTATTTTGTCATGCTACTGCTTGTAGTCAATTTGTGCAATCTTCTTGCAGCAGATAACCAGGTGGACCACTGTTTCCGCAGCTTCTTTGCATAGGCAGAACTTATTGTCTGTTGCTGCCTTCTCAATTCTGGCTTTGGATGCATATGTTGTTGTTGTTGTTGTTATTATTATTATTATTATTATTATTATTATTATTATTATTATTATTATTATTATTATTATTATTACTATTACATTACAGAAAGAAAGAAATTGGTTCCAAATGTAAAACTCTGAAAGCAGTTTCCCAAAATCTCTTTCATTGGATTATTATATGATCCCTTATTCATTTCCATTTTTGTCATTTATTTATTTTTTTCTTTCTATGACCTGGTAATCCCTTAATTCAGGGTAGAATTGGGGCTTTTTCTGTCATTTATTATGGATTGAATTTCTTAGATCATTTCTCTTAGATCAATATCTCTTAGATCATTTTAGTGAAACCACAATTTTCTTGGATCTGAAGCAATAGATTTCACATTGTATGTACACCACAACCTGTAGAACAGTATTACTGTATTACATGAATACTGACAGTAATGAAAGTGTTTATATTTTAAGTGCCATTTTTATCCAAATACACAAATTCTTTTTACATAATTAAACTGGTAAATTATATGTAATTCAAGATACTTTTGTAATACCAAATTGATGCCAACTTTTAGGCTAGTGTTTTTAAACTTGTGAACTTCAACCCCAGAATTCTGATTTTCCTGAACTTTGGATAAGTCAAATAAGAATAACTTCCTCAGCATGTTTTTATGTAGCCTTCAAGAGAACAGAAGGATGCTCTCATGAATCTACAAGGGCTAAAACTCCATCAAGATGTCATTCATTTATTCTCCTCAGTTCTCATCTTCTCTGAAATGTTTTAGGAAAAGATATTTTTTTAAAAAAAGAAATAAATTGACACTATAGTTTTTCTTTCACTAAGACTGCATTNAGGAAAAGATATTTTTTAAAAAAAAGAAATAAATTGACACTATAGTTTTTCTTTCACTAAGACTGCATTTCAGATGCCTGTCTAACCTTTTAATAGAATGACAGTTGGAAGGGACCTTGATGGTCTTATAGTCCAACCCTCTGCTGCTCAAGGAGGATATACAGTTTCAGACAAATGGCTGTCCAGTATCTTCTTAAAAGTCTCCAGTGTTGGTGAACCCACAACTTCTATAGGCACGTTGTTCCACTGATTAATTGTTCTAACTGTCAGGAAATGTATCCTTAGTTTTAGGTTGGTTCTTTCCTTGACTGATTTCCTTCCATTGCTTCTTGTCCTTCCTTCAGGTACTTTGGAGAATAGGTTGACCTCCTCTTCTTGAGACAGCTTCTTAGATATTGAAACATTGCTGTCATGTCATCCCTAACCTTGTTTTCATTAAACTAAACAAACCCAATTCCTGCTTCATTCCCAATTCAATTCCCAATTCCGTTCTTCATATGTTTTAGCCTCCAGTCCCCTAACCATCCTTGTTGCTCTTCTCTGCACTATTTTTGGAGTCTCAACATCTTTTGTATATTGTGGTGACCAAAACTGGATGTAATATTCTCAGTATGATCTTACCAAGGCATTATAAAGTGGTATTAATTCTTTACATGATCTGGATTCTAACCCTCTGTTAATGCAAGCTAGGATTATGTTAATTTTTTTTTTTTTACTGTTGCCATACATTTCTTCTTCATATTTTAGTTATTGTCCACTAGGACTCCAAGATCCCTCTCACAGTTACTGCTATTGAGCCAGGTACCGTTTATTCTATACATGTGCATTTGATTTTCTTGCCTGAATGTAGAATCTTATTTTCTCTACACTGAATTTCATTTTGTTAGATAGGACACAGTGTTCAAGTCTGTCAAGATCCTTTTGTGTAAAGACAGGCGGGAAAAAAAATGAGCTAAGCTGTTCTATTGCCATTTTCCCTCATTAAAGGACCGGTCATTTCCTTGATTTTTTTTACATGTTGAAAAAGCTATTATTGTATTTTTGACTTTTGTTGCAAGCCTTAGTTCATTTTGAGCCTTAGTTTTCCTGATTTCATATTTGCAAGTTCAGGCTATTTGCGAATATGCTGCCCATGTCAGGTTTCCAAGTGACAAAATCCATTTTAAAAGAAAAGAGCAAAGTCCATCTTCCAAGACAATTTATTTTATTTAGGAAAGCATCAAATTGGCAAAGTCCGTGGTAATTCCAGATCTGACACAGCCTGTAATTACCCCACAATATTAGAAGTTAGAAACAACCCCCAAAAGTCACATTCTCCAATAGAAGTAATTCAATGTTGCTTGATGTCATAAATCTCCACCTCAAGGGGCCTGCGTACAGTCAGCTCATTTTCCCATGGGAAGAAGAATCACCTAGCCTAAACAACTCTATCTCCATTCCTCCCACCTTAGGAATGTGGCAAGCCCAAAACCTTTCCCTCATGACTGCCAAAGAGAAAGTAAGAAAATGAATATATACTAAGCTTAACTAAAATGGCTAAACATATGTCAATTTCGGGCTTGACAGCCCAAAATTCAGGCTTGATATATTGGGCTTAATATGCTGATGAGACTATTGGCCTTAGTTATGTGTCCCTCTTTCCACTTTTTATACTTGTCCTTTTTGTCTTTCAATTTATTAGAGAGTTCTTTGTGCATCCATGATGACTTCTTTTGAAATCTCTTATTTTTCTTCTTCATTGGAATTATGTTAGACTGGGCTTTTATGACCCCATTTTTAAAAAGTGTCCAAGTGTCCTTGAATTGTTTTACCCTTGAGGATTCTCATCCCAGCAATCCTTCTCAAGTTCTCTCTGAGTTTATTGAAATCAGCTTTCTTGAAGTCTATGACTCCAGTTTGACTTTGTTCTTTTGCTTGCATTTGCCTGACATTGAATTCCATTGTTTTATGGCCACTCCCCCCAAGATCCCTGAAACTTCAATGCTTTCTATCATTTCATCTTTGTTAGTGAGAACTAAGTCTAGCATGGTTGTCCCTCTAGTTCCCTTCTCTACCTTATGGGAGGCAAAATTGTCTGCTAGGTTTGTCAGAAATCTGTTTAATCTTCCACAGGGTGCAGAATTTGCCTCCCAGTTGATGTCAGGGTAGTTAAAGTCTTCCATTATTATTATGGTGTGCTTCTTACATACTAATGGACTAGCAAAAAGTCCACCTGTTTCCTCTATTTAGTTGAGTGGCCTGTAGCAGAGATGGTATTCAGCCAGTTCCGACCAGTTCTGGAGAACTGATAGCAAAAAAATTGAGTACTTTGGAGAACCAGCAAATATCACCTTTTACTGGAGATTTTACAATATCCTTCCCCTGCCATGCCCACCAAGCCATGCCCATAGGTAGTAAAAAAAAAAACAGGCAGTAAAAAAAAGATGAATTCCACCACTGGCCTGTAGACGGTTTTTTTATATTGACCCAAATGCATTCAAGACAGTTTTCATCTTTAGATGGTGTGTTATTGCTTTTTATAAATTGTATTGATTCTGTGATTATTGTTTTGGAGTTGAAGTTCACATATCTGAAGTTGAAGTTCCACAGTTTAAAGTTGCCAAATATAAAACTCTGTTTTAGATATATCCTCAGAGGATTAGAAAGATACCTTCTCTCAGCTTCAGTTCAAGGTGATAGTCCATAGCATAATAAATTGTGTTGTAAAATTCTAACTGAAGTTCATGTTATACAGAGAAATAAAAAAATGTTTTATACCAGTGTTTTCTAGAATAAGTCCTCACACAAGCATTTCAGTAACTTTTATCATGGACTAAATTTTTCTTCTTGGTGCAGGTCAGATGTGCACAAGATATTTGTTGGGAAGTTATGATAAGAGCAAATTGTTACTTACTGATGGACTAAAGCTGTTCACATATAGACTTTTTACAAATTGCAGAAAATGGTTCTTTTATCTATTTTTCTCACCATGGAGATAGCATAGGAAATAATGATGTTTAAGACCACTTGAGTTTTCAAGTAATCTACAAAATTGAGCAACTGAAAAGGTTTTTTTTTAAAAAAAATCTCTATAATTTTCGAGACACGTATGGTTTTCCAGAAATCAAAAAGGATTAGATTAGCTCAACTTTGATTTACTATCTCAGACTTCAACAATTTTAGGTAGATTGGAAGGTTTGCTTTTATATCACTGTTACTTCAAGTTAAACATCTGGCCCATAGAAACAACACAGATTATATAAACCAAGTGAGTAGATGACATGAGTAATACAGCAACTTTTGTCTTAATTTCTCTTCATCTCTGCTTAACTAGATTTCATTGTGACAAGAGAACTGTAGATTTATTTACATTGTTTACTTTTGGTGACATCCAGTTAATTGTTTTTGTAAAAGAGAAAATAAATGCTTCCGGCAAAAGCAAAGAAAACCTTTGGCAAAAGGGAACGTCATCCTTGCCAACTAGGGGCCTCTGCAGATTTGCCCATTTTAGTTCCATGTAATAAACATCATTTACACATCATTTTCATAAACTCAAAAAAAGCCAATCTACAGCTGGTGGATGAGTTGTACTAATTCCCAGACAAGCTTATTTCAGGCTTGCAAATTCTAAATGTTACAGGATTTGGAACTAGTCCTTCCCAAAACATGATAGCTATTATCAAAAGAACATTCAAATCATGAAGTACATTTATTTTAAAGTATCATTATAATACTTGGATGAAAGTATTTATAATACTTGGATGAAACCCTATTTATTGTTCTTTATGAGTAATTATCATTTTGTAATATCTTTGTAATATGACATAGATGAAGTTGTGTACAGTATATTATTTAATTTTATAACAATCTATATGTATTTGATTTTTCTTCTCCCTCCCCACCTCCACTTTTTCTTTAAAAAAAAATGAAGCTAAATTATCTTAGTGTTTGTAATTTTAGAGTCTTAAGGATTTTTCAAATGGGTTTTTGGAATGGTGCTGCCATATTTTTTGGTTCTTATCTTAGATCTCTTTTGAACAGCAAAGCTGATTTTTTTTTCTGTTTGAATTCTCCAAATCATAAAACTTAAATTTTGTCTTTTAAGAGCCTAGATCTCTCTGAGATCTAGATCTTTCTGAGAAGGGTTAGATTTCCTAATGGTGAGAAATCTTCCATTAGTTATTTTCCAGCTCCTTGGTGATCTTTCCTCTCTGCAGCTGATAAACTACCTTTGGACCTATCTCATTATCTTCTCACCAGATTAATTGATTGGTTTAGAATAATTGAGCCACATTATTTTTCTCTCAGTCACTATGAACTTCTGTGGACCAATCTTTAGTTGGGAAATATTTCTGTCTATAGGTGAGGAAAAATAGGTAGAGCTGCTTAGCGCCCAGCATATCTTTCTTGTTTTTTGGAACCTGATAAGCAGAGATGGTGTTCAGCAGGTTTTGACCAGTTCTGGAGAAACGGTAGCGGAAATTTTGAGTAGTTCGGAGAACCGGCAAATACCACCTCTGACTGGAGATTTTGCAGTATCCTTCCCCTGCCATACCCACCAAGCCACGCCACAGAACTGGTAGTAAAAAATTTGAATCCCACCACTGCTAAAAGGCATTAACATGATTCGGGTGGAATGCTAGAAAACACAGATACATTTTCATAAAATTATTTTTTCCTAAACACAAACATATACCAAAGAGATCTTTTTTAATTTTTTTTTAAATTCAGAGGCCATGCTGTTGTTATGGAAAATCACATTTCAAATTTCATCTCGAGAGGTTACATCTGCAATGTATTTCATGAAAAAGCAGTTGATTCTATTCTAAGGCAAAGGCTAACTTAGTTTTACCATTAAAATATATCTGAATGAGATTTATCCAAGGTCACAATATGACATTTCTAGGAATAGAGAATAGTTCATCATGTGCAAGTGAGCACTTTGCTTCATTGATTGAAATCTAATTTCAACAGAACAGAAAAGTACTTAAGAGAATAAAGATAAGAGAATAATTACACAGGTTCCTAGACCATGGTCAGTTAAATATAAAATAAACAGAAATAATTAAGGCTGCATCTTACATAGTAGCAAAGAATAGAATTGGGGGGGGGGGGAACAGGCATTTCTGGGAGTAAAAGATAGGTTCACTAGGTACCTGAAACTGTTTTGGACTGAAATCTGCTTCATCATATATGTATATATGAAGTTATCCTCAGATGGTAAAAAGAATGTATATCCAAAGACAGGAAGGTGTCTCTAGGTGAGGACATAAAAATCATGAAAGGAGAAAACTCTGCAGAATCTTTTCCTGCATATCTGTCATTTGTTTTCTTGTGTCTTGGTATGAACAACTGAAATAAATAATAAGAGAAATTGCTGGGAAGGAAAGGAGTCAACAACCCTTTGTTGGCATGGGGACTGCAATATTACTATCCTACTGCTTAAAATATGACTCTTGTTAAAAATCAATGGTTAACCAGAGCTCTACTGAACAGCTTGCCCATCCTGATTAAGAGCTGGAACCTACAGCTTTGTTCCCTGGTTCTCACATTTCTCGTAGCATCTTCTTGCTGGTGAAGTAGGATAATTCTTAGCCATTGACCTTGCTGTGAAAGGCTCTCTATCCCATAAATTACCAATCCCCATGAGCTATCTAGTAATAAGGAAAATACTGAGGATTTTTTTTAAAAAAACTAAGATAAACAGCAGGCTCTGAATAACTAATAAAAAATGACATAGAGAATAGATTAAGTAAAGACATAGGGTAAACTCCATGGGAAAGTTAACTGTTTTGTTCCCCTTTGCCTACAGACACTGAAAATAAACAAGAAGAATGATATAAACAGCAGTGATTTGGGCTGGAGCTGACTCTCATAAAGACAATGGAAACTGCTTAGCTTAATAACTGAACAAGGATGAACCATGACCAGTGGTAATTCTCATAAGTTTATTGATTGGTGAATTTTAGAAAAACATTTTGGATCCAGTATTAGATTTATTAATAGATGCATCTGAATTATTTTGCACAATCTGAATATGGAAAAGCTATGTGACTTTTTTGAAGAAGCAAATTTGAATTATTAGGGTACCATCATATAATTGAATATGGTCCGAATAAAACCTGATTGCCATCCAATTTCTTTTTTAATATGTCTAGTGAGGTAAACACATTACTTATTGGAGTAATTCTTTTACTGATAGTATAGTTCCTAATATTCTATTGAATCTGCCTTCTTGTGACTGAAATCCACAATTTGTGACACACACACCCCCCACTCTGGGATAATAAAGGATAGGTGTCTATGCATTTCAATAAATAGGAAACATACAAATATATGCACATAAATGTACACTGCTTTAAGAAAACACACTAGATAGGGTAATTTTGGTTATATGTCATCTGTTAATTTGTTTTAATAGATTTTAAGAGAAAGATGCCAAGACAAAATGCAAAGAAAAAAACTTTAAAACTACTCAGTTTAGGCTACAATTCTATCTTGAAAAAGTTCCTAAATCTTTTACTGAATCTCATTTCATGATCCTAATTAGGCATTTATATTGCTTACATTCAGTTAGCAATCAGCAATCAGAAACCTTTCTCTTATGCCAATTTCTCACCTTTATACTCTACCTTTGCCTTCCAGATGTCTGGTTTTAAAGCATGCCTGGTGTGAATTTGTGATGGGGAAAAAAAAACCTTGGATAACCAGCTCATGAGAAAATTGAGAAAAAGCAGTTGCTTTAAAAATCTATCATCTATAAAAGGCACAGAGGAATAATTTATGCACCCCACCAAAATCTCCCCACCATAACAAAAATCTTCCACAATAGTACCACATGTCATCTTGCTTTTTCTCTTTGATATACTTGACAACACTCATTTATTTAGCAATGAGTTCTTTTACACATAAGAATCCCATTTTTTACCTTTACAATTACTCTGTTGTTTTTCACCTGGCTTTGATTATAAATTTCTTTGAATTCAATTGCCAGTGGAAAGTGTAATTATATTAATGTCTTCTTTGCTTTTGATAATTTTCCTGGATTTTCAAAAGAACTACAGACATTTTTTCAGAAGAGATTACCTTATATGTCAGCATAAGCTTAGAATGGCCATTTCTAGGATTTGGTGCAATTTGTTTAAACACTCCAGGAAATGGCATCTTTCAAATCAGAGTGCTTGTTCCAAACAATTATGAATGTAAATTGAATCAAATCTCTTCTGAATCTGGTTATTTAATGCTTACATTATGAGACCAATATCAGGTATTTGAAACATATTTTATTAGTTATTTCATGTGTTCTTATATTTGAATTGTGGCCACATAGTGGCTTAGTAGAGCAAACATATTGTCATGGCTTTGTCAGATCCTAGCTCAGAGGGTGAGTTGGAACTGGGACCCTCCAATTGGGAGGGCGCAGTTTCCCCCAAATGATTAGACTCCAGGGGCTGAAGATGAGGCAGTCCCAGGCCCATCTGATGGGGGGGAGGAGAACCACCTGCAGGAAAGGAACAGCTGCAAAGAGCCAGCAGAGATGACAGGCTCCAAACCACCTCTGATGAGGAACAGCTGCCTCCCCTGCCCACTCTGCAGGTGAGGAGAGCAGAGCAGAGAGAGGCACTGAGAAGGTCATTGAGGCTGCTTGGGAGGAAGCAGCTCTGCTCTTTCTCACAAGGAACAGCTAGCAAAGAGTGATTTAACCAGATGCTGGAGGAAGGTGTAATTGTTGGGAATACCTGCTTACTTTAAGTGCACCTTCCCAGATTTCCTGGATCCTGTTTCTTAAATTTTGGCTGTGTTTTTGGATTCTGAATCTTGGACTTTTCTTGTAGATTTTGGACTTCAGAGTCTTGGACTGTGCTTTGGTTATTATTGGAAGTCTGGACTTGTGTTATGGACTTGGAACTTGTAATATTGTTACTTCCCTTTTTCCTCATGCATCAGTTAGGACTTAATTTGTGGAACTGGGGAATTCAAACTGAGGCAAAAATGAGGCCTGGGATGGAGCTTTCCCAGCACAATTTGTAGGTCATTTGACAAATGATAAATGAGCAATAAACAGACTCTACTTAACCTCTGCCTTGTCAGTGTGACTTGGGTCAGAACCTATATTTAGCAAGATATTTTCTTTAAAATATTTTTTATATTTTTATAAAATAAAGATTAGTTCTGAACACATTCCCAGCCCAATAATTTATTTTCGTTGCCAACATTAGGCCTTTGGTCTTTTTACTCAAAACCCATTCTTCATGTTTGAGAAGTTTAATCTATTCTGTTTTCTAGTGTCTGTGTGGTAGATTCAGCAATGCAAGGTAGAGTAAGGCAGACAAAACCTGGCTCAGTTGTAAAAACAGTTGAAGTTACACCTTCTTTAAGTCGCATAAATATTTTCCCATATATTGTACCTTGCCCTCCGTTTGACTGTGTATCTGAAAGTTAATCACAAACATATAAAAAAGAAAGTTGAACCATCAGATTGGCTGTCATCATACTTTATTTTTATTTTATTACTTTTCTACATTTTGTTTCCTATAGAAAGAAAAATGGCAAATCCTTTTAAGCTTTTCTGGAGGTCACAGTGAGAAAAGAGGAAAAATTATGTACAACTATATACATACACTCTCACACATTAAATGCTATGAGTGCTTGGAGTAGAAATTTATTTCATATGATATGGAGAAAGGTAATGCTTCCACAATGATCATAACAATAACATCCCCAAATGCACTAGCATAAAAACAGCTATCATCCTCATGCTTCAGGGCATAAAGAGATTGGGGTCAAAATGCAATGTTCCTCAGTTAGTTCAGAGGCTGGGTGTACCAGATAAATTTTTCCTCCTCCATCTTCTTTTAAAACAGTCAGCAAAGAATAGATCATTTTGTAGGAGAAGTTGCTTAATGATGAAATTATCTTGTATTGGCTGATTTGATGAGATACTACTAGAGGATTTCTAGTACTCAAATGACCTTTTATCTAAACCTTTGTGCATATAAAAATAAATATAAATCTGTGCCATCTCCTCTTTAAGGATGTAAGAAAAATTCAGTTCACAATCCAATGCAAAAATAGCTAATTTGTGCTAAGGCATTTATCTTTTCAGATCCCATACTTCCCTGGATTTCATGATACAGTTTTCATTCTTTAAAATGCTATTTATTAAGGAAACATGTCTACAAAAGATTGGTTAGTGCTAACTAGAACTAGCAGCCACTAATTAGGTGGTAATTATCTTAAAGACACTGCATGATCACAAACAAAACAGTAAGAACAGTAAAAAAAAATGGAAAGAGAAACCAATAAATTATGGCCAATACCTGAAAGAAATAATAGGTAGTATGAATAGTAGCATAATCTGGCAATGGTTTCAGATTGGATCCTTCAAGATAACATAAGGATTAGTATTAGTAGCACTAGAAAAAGCATAGCAACACTGCCATAAAAAAAAACCCCACCAAAATAATTGTGGTTTTTATTAATGCTCAGAATTGCAGTGATTCCTGATCTTCTCCAGAATTATAAGCTCAATAAATTTGAGAGGTTACATCATTTCAATTCTATATATATAGCCAATATTTATGCAGCAATATTTAAGATATAGCTTCCATGTGTAATATAGCATCGTTGGTAAAATGAACAATTGAAAAAGGATTGAAGCAAAGGAAGTGAAATCAATATCAAATGAACTTAACTAGCTGACATATTTTTTCAGTGAACCTCTATTTATAGCTGAGAATACATACAGGTCATTTGCTTGTTCATACCAATAACCCATTAAGTCTATCTATTTGCTTCCAGATACTCTACAGGTTTCACATGGTCAATTGTTTCAGCTCCAAAATATACAGGCATAGGGCATCTCTGCACTATATGTTGTAAAAAGAAAGTGTAATTGAAGGCATACTTATTTTGGAAATTGGAGGTGCCTTGTAATAATATCATGGAAAGATGATGAAATAGGATTAGAGGTATTGAAGGCAATATTTCCTGTATCTTCCTTCATAATGCTTCCTATCAAAGATTATATTTTGAAAATATTATAACCTTCTCAGCATATGTTAGATGTCGATTGGACTAGAAATATACTGTTTCACTACTATGGATGCTATTTCTGCATGCAATTAAAAAAGCAGTACCATTGTTGTATAAAATGAGGCCTTGATGCATTTCTTTACCCACTTGACTAAGACTCTTTCTTTAAGTTTTTCAAGGATACTTACTGTATATCTTGCTGTTCCTTTAAGACCTCAAGATGGCAGCATACTCAATTCCATGGAAACAAACATGATAAGGTAGTCTGAAATAAGTGGGCCTGAATATCACAAAGTCACCCAAGGAGATTCCATAGCTGATGATCCAGAACATTCTGATCCTAATCCAATTATGTCTACCCTTTTGATGGAGAATTTTTTTTTCCTTTTCAAAAAAGGGTTTTGAGTTTTTTTGGTAACTAATCCTCCATTCAACAAGCTAGTTAGAAATGCAAGGTTTGGCTAATTCAGCTATGAATTGCCATAATAACACATTATCTCTTCACTGAACTTACCTCACTGGATATCTTATTTCTTACATATGGAAAACCTTCTTAGAAAGGATTATTCTTAGTATCATGAAAATTAGAACAAGAGTGCCTGGATTCAGGATGCCATGAGCAGAAAAATACCATTATTATTTGTTTTTAAAATTTAAAAAGGCTAAAGTGGTATAAATATTACATCAGTTTTCCCCTTTATGATGCCATCCAGAAGGATTTTATTGCCATGGCCATAATTCTCCAGCCACCCATCATCAAGCCTGAAAAGTATAAGATTATAGCATGACCCTTTGAGAAATAATTATAGTGGATATACCACAGGTAGAAAAGCATATTATCTCCCTCATAATTCTAAGATTTCTATGTGAAAAAGTAAAGTCTGATTAAAAATCTAAATCAGACAAATATCCTTCCCACTCTGTGTATGGTTAAGTGATAAGCTGTCTGTGATGAATCTGAAAGAGCATTTGGCATATACAGTTAATTGAACAAGAATACTGTATATGTTTTATGCTCTCTCTTTTTTTAGCTAATTACAGGCATCAGTTAAGCTCTTTTTTTCAACTTTCAAAGACTATCAAATGGCATGGTTTTGGTAGGAGCAACTGCAAACCTGTGGGACCAACTTTCTCTATTTTGGGAATCATATGCATAAACTTGTATTTACAACTAAAAATCTACAACTGAATCATTACAAAAAAGAGATTGAATAGCTAAATTTAGGAAAATATTTTACTGATCATATATTAACATATTAATGCAAATATTTATATATTTATATTCTGTGGTACTTCCAAAATTTTAAGGAAATATAAGTAGAACTCAATTCATTTTTAACTCATTTCAATCAGCCTATGATATGACAATGATATCCAATCAAGCTCAATCCTTTATTTCTGGGGTTCCCAATGTCCAGACCACAGACTGGAACTAGTTTGTGGCCTGTTAGGAACCAAGCCACATAATTGAGCAAAGATTAATCAAAGCATGCACAAGATCTGGGTGGTACATGAAACCACACACACACCCTTGTTTGGGGATTCCACCCCACCCCCCAAAAGAAACCAGTCCCTGGTTTTCAGAAGATTGGGGCTTCTGCTTTATTTATTTGCAACTAATGGAATAATTGTCTAAATCTATAACTTTCTAACCCATGAGATACATACTGAAAGATTCTGGGGTATGTTACCTTGAACCTCACCCATTCTTCCCCATTAAGAAATGTACTGCACAATCTTTTAATCCTAGGGCTCTTTCTGGGAAGGCTCTGAATTGGCAACATATTATCCTTTGCTGTTGCAATTGCACATTCCATTATACTGTTAGTCCAATGTCATCAAATGAATGTCATTCAGGGTCCCCATCACCCAGTCCAGAGATCAAAGGCAACACCACTCTTAATAGGGAGTGGCATAACTTTTCTGAATTGCTGCAAATGATCCAATAATCAAGTATTTTCAGACTGGCTTTCCACCTCTTCATTCCCAAGTTGCCAGTTGCTGTGGAGAAACATTTATCAAAGAAAAAGAGGCCATTATTATGCTTCTTTTCTATGTATGACTTTCCTAAATGTAAGGACTTTATGGGACTATATTATTTTTTGATAGTGTTCGAACAAATCTCCCCTGATTTTATGTTTATCAGTTATCAGCCTCTTCTTTCTTTTTCTGTCTCACCCATCACAAAAATGTCATCATATAATTAATAAGACATAGAAAAAAAACCTGTTCCTGAATTTACAAAGCGTTCAAAAAGCTAATATTCTTCTATAGATAGTTTTGTCAGAAAATTACACTTTGTTATAGTTGATGAAAAATTAATCTGTTTCAAACCAACAGAAGAATAAATGCACACATTAAAGAACACAAGAAATCAATAAAAAAAGAAGAACCGACCTCTTCCCTGGTCCAACACCTCAAGGACACAGGACATGAGATTGACTTTGAAAATACCAGAACTATTACCAAAACTGAACAATTCAACAACAGAATAATCAGAGAAGCTATAGAGATAGAAAAACGCCCATACAGCATGAATAAGTGAGATGATACCTCCTGCCTACCAGCCATTTGGAAACACACCCTCATTAACAAACGAGTACCTAACATGAAGAATGACACCAGACCCACACCCACGAGGGCCACACAAAGATGCTACCACCACACTTCGCACATAGAAAGCAGACTCACACCCACACAGATGATTCAACAGTGTACCACGATCAGGAAGCCGACTGCAGTTACATCACTACCCCACTTCCAAACCCCTCCAACCCATACATGAATGTGAACAGATGCCACCATGAAAGATTGCGTATGACCACGACACGACACATAAAGCGAAACAAACAGGATTCAGAGATCACCAGCTCAATCCCCAGCAACTAAGATCAACCTGAAGTTACAAGTAAGCACCACCTAACAGAACACACCCTCAGCAATCAGCCAACCCCCCAACAAATCAGAACACCCCCCACCCAATTGGAAAACAGGCGAAGCCCCCATCCAATCAAGTCAAATCCCCACGAGCAGTTAAAAGGAAGAAGCAGCTGCAAGCTCACATTACTCCGAGAAGGACAAAGCTGAAGACACAAAGGCTGAAGATGACGAATGAGATTTCTTCGAAACGTCACCACTGATACGTTCAATTGTAGCAGGAGAAAACCTGAATAAACAAAGATATAATAGATAAGATAATAAGATAGATAATAGATTAGATAGATAGATAGAATATATGCATGCATGCATGCAATGCATGCAGGCCACGTAGTATAGTATAATATAATATATATATATATATTATATATATATATTATATATATATATATAATAATATATATATATATATATGGATCTCGGTTATTCGGTTCTCCCGCGTAGAATTGGAAGTATCTAGAACGTTTTCGATAAGTCTCATTCATCATCTCAGGCTTGTTTCTTCAGCTCTGTGCTTTCTCAGAAGGAATGTGAGCTGCAGCTGCCTTCTCCTTTTAACTGCTGATGGGTGTGACTTGATTGGTGGGGTTTTGCTGTTGTTCTGTAATTAGGGGGTTGCTGTGTTCTGATGGCGGGGGTGTTTCTCTAGGTGGGCCTGCATGTGCTCAGGTTAGTTTAGTTTGCTGGGGGATTTAGCTGGTGAGCTGTGATCTTGTTTGTTTGCTTCGTGTCGTGCTCGTGCCAGCATCTTCATGCTGTGGGTGTCAGTTTCTTCTTGTATGCCAGAGGGGTTTTGAAGTGGGTAGTGGTTCAGCTCAGTAGGGCTTCTGGTCGTTCGTGTTCCTCTTCTGTTGTGTGAGTCTTTTTTCTGCGTTGGAAGTGTGGTGTAGCAGCTTGTTGTGGCATTTGTGGGTTGGTCTTGTGTCATTCTTCATGTCTAGGTACTCATTTATTAATGAGGCAGGTCCAAAATGTTGGTTAAGGCGGGAGGATCATCTCGTTTATTCATGCTGTTGGGACGTTTTTCTATTCTATGTTTCTCTGATATTCTGTTGTTGAAGAGTTCGGTTTTGCGATGGTTCTAGTATTTTAAAGTCAATTTCATGCTCCTGGCTTGAAGATGTTGGACCAGGGAAGAGTCAGTTCGTGCTTTTCTGATTGAGTTTTTGGTGTCTTCAATGCGTGCACTAATTCTTTTGTTAGTTTGTCCGTATTCTATTGAGTGGGGCAGGCAGTGCAGGATTTCGTATACTCTCTGTTGCTAAACTCGATTTTGTCTTTTGGTTTCTTAGACTGGTGGGATATTTTGCTGTTTGTGCAGAATGCTGTTTTAATGTGTGTTTTGGATCCTTGCCGATTTTGTCTTGTAGTGCCTTTTATATTATGGGAGGAGGGCTTTTGCCATTCTCTTTTCTCTTCGTGCTTTGTTGGGTTTCTTTTGATTAGGGGGTAATCTTCTTTTTGGGATCATTGGCTGTAAGTACATTAGTGATGAGTGTGTAGTTCGGTTTTTTAAGTGTTGTTCCACGCTAAGCATTTTGTTCTGAAATGATGTCTTGCTACGGAATTGATCGTGCTGGGTGGTGTGTGAAGTTGCATTGATACGTTTGTATGTTTTTCTTCTGGTAAGATGCTCAAGTACAATGTGTCCTAGGGAGCAAAAATTGGTTTTTTTACACTAAGAATCTAGAAGGAAGTTGATTGTTGGCTTCTGTTTCCATAGTGAATTGATTTGGGGTGTAGGGCTGTTGAAGTGTCGTGAGAAATTGTTCAGTTTTTCTTTCGCCATGTGCAGATTATGAAAGTGTCATGCTACATATCTGAGCCAGAGTTTGGCGTTTGGGACATATTTTTCTAGAGCTTGGATGTTTTTCAAAGTGTTCCATGTAGAGGTGCAATGACAGGTGAGAGGGTGATCCATGTGCCCTTCTATTTGTTTGTCATTTGTGACCATTGTAGGTGAAGTATTATTGGATAGCAGTGGTTGTTAGATCTAGATGTACTTGGGGGTTGTATTTTTTTGGGATGCTGTCAAGCTTCTTTTATAGGCACTTGGCGTGAAGAGATTATACATCGAAGCTCACTAGTAGGATCGCTGGGTTGTAAGTTTTTCTTTATGATCTCAATGAAACTGGAAATGAGTTCGCTTAACCTTGAGTTGGATGGATCTGCATAGGTCTGTAATTGTTTGGCGAAGGAAATTGCTAAGTTTTGTAGAGTGAGCCTATGGAGCTGACTATGGTCGTAGTGTTCCTTCTTTGTGTATCTTGGGAGACCATACAGCTTTAGCATCTGGATGATTTTCTCTGGTATGATTCTTGCTGGATTTCTTCGCTATGGGGAGCTTTATTTTGGATCTGGTGGTTTTTCTAGGTAGAGGGGCAGTGTTTAGGTTTGTAGTGGGTCTTGGAGTGGTTGGTTAACTTGGTTGGTAGTCAAGTATTCATAACCACTGATGCATTGCCCTTATGTCTGCGGTAGGATATTATGCTCGTGTCTTCTTTCAGTTAAGTAGTGCAGTTTGTTTCTTTCTTTGCTATAAGTTGCGGTATGGGTGTTTGCTAGGCAGAGATGTTGTGATTCGAGTCTATTTCGAGGTCTTACAGCCAGCCCCCACCTAAGCAGAACACACCCCCAGCCAATCAGAACACAGCCCAACCCCCCCTACCAATCAAACACAGCCAAACCCCACCCAATCAAGTCACACCCCTACTAGCAGTTAAAAGGAAGAAGCACCTGCAAGCTCACATTACTCTTGAAAGCACAGGCTGAAAGAAAACAAGCCTGAAGATGATGAATGAGACTTCATCGAAAACCACAAAAAATGTTGCCTAATACTTCCAATTCTACCGGAAGAAAAACCCGAAATAACCAAGATCCACATACAAGATACTCGCGAAAACCTCAGAAAACATATATATATATTATATATTTGTTTTCGGTGAAGGGTTTTCAGCGATAGTTTGTATTGTGCGTATCTTGTTATTCGGGTTCTCCCGCCGTTTAGAATTGGAAGTATTAGGCAACGTTTCGATGAGTCTCAATTCATCATCTTCAGCTGTTTCTTCAGCTCGTGCTTCTCAGAGTAATTTAGCTTGCAGCTGCTTCTCCTTTAACTGCTAGTGGGCAATGTGACTGGATTGGGTGGGTGGCTGCTTTTGATTGGTAGGGGGTGGCTGTTTTCCTGATTGGCTGGGGTTGTTCTGCTTAGGTGGGGGCCTGCTTCTCAGGTTATCTTATTGCTGGGGGATTGAGCTGGTGAGCTGTGATCTTGATTGTTTGGCTTCTGGTTCTGTGCTCGTGCCGACATCTTCATGGGTGGTGTCAGTTCTGACTTCTTGTATGGTCAGAGGGGCTTAAGAGTGGGTAGTGGTGGCCGCAGCTGCAGTATGCTTTCTGGTTCGTGTCTGTCTCCTCTTCTTGTGGAAATTTGAGTCTTTTTCTGCATGGAAGTGTGTGTAGCATCTTGTGTGGCACTTGTGGGTGTGGGATCTGTGTCATTCTTCATGTTAGTACTCGTTTATTAATGAGGGCAGTTTCCAATGTGTTGGTAGCGGAGTTACAGTCTCGTTATTCATGCTGTGTGGGCGTTTTTCTATCTCATGGCTTCTCTGATTATTATGTTGTGAAGTGTTGGTTTTGGCGGATGGTTCTGTATTTTTAAAGTCAGATTTCATGTCCTGTGGCTTTGAGGTGTTGGACCAGGAAAGAGGTCATTCTTCTTTTTTGATTGATTCTTGTGTTCTTCAATGCTGCACTAATTCTTCTGTGTAGTTTGGTCCTAGGTACTTGACAGACCAATAGAAGAATAAGTACCCGCCTAGATGAACACAAAAAACGCAGTTAAAAAAAGCTGGAACACACCTCCTCACTGTCCAACACATGAAAAACCACAGGTCACAACATCAACTCAATGGCCCACTAAAACCCAAGCCACTATAGAAAACCCCAGCCACAGAATCATCAGAGAAACCATATAGATTGAAAAAAAGACCTGAAAGCATGAATAGAAGAGATGATCAAACAGACTGTCAATCATTGGAAACCTGCACTCTCAATAGAAAGATCTCAACACCACAAAACAGAACAAAACACCTGAGCACAGACAGACTCCCTCTGATTACCTCCAACTTCAAACACCCCCACACCTGAGCACAAACAGACCCCTCTATGCCTCCAACTCAAACACCCCAGCACCGAGCACACACAGACTCCCTCTAATGGCCTCCAACTCAAACACCCCAACACTTGAGCACAGACAACCCCTTTATGCCTTCCAACTCAAAAGCCTCCCCACCAGCACCCAAGTGAAAACCTAGCTTCTAATGATAGCAGCCGTCCTTTCACATGAAAGCCAACCTGCACTGAAAAGCCTCCAACACAAGAACAGATTGCCACCAAATCAAAGCCACAAAATAGACAGAGAAACCAGAACACAATCAATCAAACTCCAAGTCCAATGAACACAGACCCAGGCTCCTATCCAATCAGAATGGACCTTAGCTCGAATTTGAAAAACCAGGAGCTTAACCTCAGCTTCTTGTGATGTGTGTCTCACAGTCTTGTTTTCAAATTCAGGTCGTCTATTCTGATTGGCAATTAGCCTGGTCTGTGGTTCACTGGACTTGGGAAGTTTGATTGATTGTTTTCTGTTTCTTCGTCTGTTTTGTGGCGTTGATTGTCTTGCACACTTCTGTTTCTTGTGTCTTGGAGCTTTCAATGCACTGGCTCCTGTGACAAGACGCTGCTTTCATCAGCAAGCTGCTATTTCGAAGCAAGCTGGTTTCACCTGGTGCCTGGTAGGGGGTGTTTGAGTTGGCTATCAGATGAAAGTCTGTTCTGTGCCCAGGTGTTGCTGCTGTGGTTGGGAGATCTTCTATTGAGAGTGCAGGCTTACCAAATGATTGACAGTTCTGCTGAGAATCATCTACTTCGATTCATGCGTCAGGTCTGTTTCAATCTCTATGGCTTCTCTATGATTCTGTGGCTGGGTTTCTAGTAGTGCTAGGTTTAGGTGCCCATTGAAAGTTGATGTTTGACCTAGTGTTTTCATTGTGGTGACTTAGTAGGAGTTGTTCCAGCTTTTTACTGCATTTTTGTGTTCATCTAGCTGGCACTTATTCTTCTATGTCTGCCTAATGTATGGCCGGGCTATTACAGGGAATTTCGTATAGCCTGTTTTCCAGGGTCAATTTTGGCTTTGGGTTCCAGGATGGCTGCTATTTTTTTGTCTGTTTTGAAGGGCCAGTTCTTGATGTGATGCCTTTAGTTATCTTAGATTTTATCTGATTGTACTCTTATGTTAGGGCAACACTTTCCATAGTCTTTGTTCTTCTAGTCTCTTTATGTCTTGGTGTTTTTTGTGGATCAAGCTGTATTCTGTTTTGTGAAGCCATGCTGTCCAATACTTCAGTCAGGTACATAGATTAACTTATATGTGTCTTAATCTGACCAGCTTTGGTTCTGGTAATTAGTGTTTGCCACGAAATTTATTCTTCTGCGTGGTGTGATTGGCATAGTAGCCTTGTAGTGTGTTTCTGTATAGTGTGTCCCAGTGTGCCATCTGTTCTTTTCTAAGAATTAGTACATCTAGAAATATGTAGTTGTTTGTTATTTTCCGTTTCCATGGAACTTATTTGGGTGTGTGTTGTTTAGTGTTTAGGAAATTGTTTAGTTTTCTTTTTCCATGGGGGCCAAATCACAAATGTGTCATGATTTATCTTAGCCATATTGGGGTCTTTGGTGGCATTAAGCCAGGCCTGGAATCAAATTCTCCATGAACAGGTTGCAAAGACGGGTGCATTGTGTCCCAATGACTCCTTCAATTTGCTTTGTATCTTGGGTCCTTGTATTATGTAAATATGTTGTTAGCAGGTTTCTGTAGTTCCATGAGGTCTTAGTGGTTGTATTTATTTGATGATTCAAGAGTTTTTATTGGGACTTGAGTGAATAATCAAAACCACGCGAAACTTACAAGCAATCTTCTGTTCTACGTGGTGTAGATCTTTGATAAATTTCAAGAAGTGTATGATTTTGTACATATGAAGCTGCGTTTTCAGCATGGCTTAGTTGTTTGCTAATATTAGCTAGTTTTGAATGTGCTCCTATGGAGCTGACTATGGTCTGAAGGTATGCCTTCGTTTGGATGAGCCGTATAATTGGCGGCATCTAGAAGATTTTTCTCTTGGGATGATCGTCTGTTGGATTTCTTTGCTATGGGCTGGTTATAATTTCTTCTTGGTTGTTAATTTTCAGATATTGGTTGGGGTCTGCGGTTTATAGGTTGATTGGAGTCTTGGAGTAGTCTGTAATCTTGTTCATAGTTTTTTCTGTCCATTACTAACGTGTGGCATTTCCTTTGTCTGCTGGAGTATTATTTATGCTGCTTGTTTTAAATTTCCATTTTTCAGGGTTGTAACCGCTCTGATTTCAACTTTTGCAAATTATTTTTGGTGTTTCGTTGTGCATAAATGAGTAACCTGTGTGTCTATTCTGTCAGCTTATCGTATTTTAATATGGTTGCTGTATTCTACTGCAGATATGATGGATTCTGTTGGGAATTTTTTTGGGTTGCATATGCATAATTGAATCTTTGGATAGCGACATCTGTTTCTGTGTTGTTGAGTTCTTTGTTGGAAACTTTGTTATACTAATTGTTCAGGTGTTGTGTTGGGTTATGGAATCTTCTTTCATTTTCTACTTTTTTTAGTTTCTGTGAGAGTTTATCATTTTTGTAAGTGCTGATTTCAGTTTCAGCGTCTCCAAGTGTAAGTTGTTTTATGCCTATCCAAAGTAATGAGGGTGGATTTTGCTGCCAATTCCAGGTGTAGTGCTTAGCAAAATCTTTGTTTTAACTGATCTAATTGGATCTTTACTGTGAACATTCTAGTTAAGCCAATTCTGTCTTTTCGAGGATACTTTTGGTAGTCTGCCTGGTGATTAATGAATGTTAAATGTGAGAAGCAGGTTGTGTTACAATGTTGTCTCTGCAGCTGCATAGGAATTTTAGGGTCAGATAGTATTCCTGCTCTTTTTAACTTCCAGTTCTCATAGCTTTTGATCTGGCTGTTTATTTGCCTCCCCGTAGAGTCAGCATATCTGTTTTTAAGCTCATCGCGGGTTACTTACATTTCTGTTTAGCTTCCTTCGGTATTATCCCACTCATTGTATTCTGTTAAAGTTTGTAGGCAAAACGTTCAGCAGAATCTCAATCTGACATCCTCAGGCTTCTTATGGAATGTGTCTCACAGTTCGCTGCTTTCAAATTGTGAGGCTGGTCTATTCTGATTGGCAATTAGCCTGAGGTCTTTTCATTTGGCCTGAGTTTGCATATATTGGTTGTTTCTGTTCTTCTGTTCTGTTTTGTGGCTTTGTTGCTGGCAACCCTCTTTCTTGTGTTGGAGGCTTTTCATTTTGCAGCTGGCTCCGTGGTGAAAGACGGCTGGCGTCTTCATTAACAAGCTGCTCTTCATTAGCAAGCTGAGGATTATCACCTGGTGCCTGGTGGGGGATGTTTGAGCTTGGAGCTATCAGAAGAGTCTGTTTGTGCCCAGGGTTTGCCTGTGGGTGTGGAGATCTTTCTATTTGAGAGTGCAGGCTTTCCAAATGATTGACAGTTCTGGGAATATCTCTTCTATTCATGCTGTTCAGTCTTTTCCAATCTCTATGGCTTCTTTTCGATTTCTGTCGGTTGGGGTTTTCATAGTCCCCAGGGTTACCATTAAGTGATGTTGTGACCTGTGTTTTCATGTGTTGGACTTAGTTAGGAGGTGTGTTCCAAGCTTTTTTACTGCATTTTGTGTTCATCAGGCGATACCTATTGCTGCTGTGTTCTTATGAAATGTTAATTGAAGCAGGTTGTGTTACATTGTTGTCTTCAGCTGACATAGGAATTTTATGGTCACATAATGGTAAGATTAAAATCTAGTAAGATACTACACAGCACACATCAAGACTGCCTTCCAAAACAGACAAAAAAATAGCAGCCATCCTGCATAACCCCAAAAGACAAAATTGACCCTGGAAAACCAAGGCATATTACGAAAAATTCCCTGTACATCATGCCCGTAGTATCCACTCATTGTGTTCTGTAAAGTTTGTAGCAACTTTCAGCAGAATCTCATCTGCCATCATCAGGCTTCTGTATGGAAGTGTGTCTATTATATACATACATACAACATACATATCAACATACATACATACAACATACATACAACATAATACAACATCAAATATAGTATATATATATATAAAATACTAGATATATATATATATAATATGTCGTTTAGCTTCCTTCGTGGTATTTCCCACGTCATGTAGTTCTGTTGAAGTTGTAGCTCATGTAGTTCTGTTAAAGTTGTAGCAACGTTCAGCAGAATCTCATCTGCCACATCAGGCTTCTGTATCATCCCTGATGATGGCAGATGAGATTCTGCTTGAAACGTTGCTTTCAACTTAACAAACTACAATGATCTACAACTTTAACAAGAACACAATACGTTGATAAACCCGAAGGAACTAAAAGCACCAAATGTAAGTACCCCGAAGACTTAAAAAAACATATATAATATATAATATAATATATATATTATATATATATATATATATATTATATATTATATATATATAATATATATATATATATATGATATGGATCTCTGGTTATTCAGGTTTCTCCCGCCGTAAAATTGGAAAGTTCTATGTCAACGTTTCGATAAGTCTCATTCATTATTTCAGAGCTTGTTTCTTCGCTCGCTGCTTCTCAGAGTAATGAGCTTGCAACTGCTTCTCCTTTAACTGCTGTGGTGGGCGTGACTTGATTGGGTGGAGTTTGGCTGTTCTGATTGTTGGGGGTTGGCTGTGTTCTGATTGCTAGGGGGGTCTTGGTGTGTTCTGATTGGCTGGGGTGTGTTTCTGTTTCAAGGTGGGCTTGGTTTGTCAGATTAGTTTAGTGCTGGGGGGATTTGAAAGCGTGTGAGCTGTGATCTTGTTGTTGGCTTCGCATTTGTGTTCGTGTGCCCATCTTCATGGTCGGTGTGTCAGTTCGCTTCTTGTATGGGTCAGAGGGGTGAAGCAGGTATGGTGCCAGCTCGGTACGGCTTCTGTCCTATGGTCTACCTCATAGATGATGGAATGAGACTCATCGAAACGTTGCCTAGTACTTCCAATTTTATGCAGAGAAAACCCGAATTAACCCAAAGATCCACATACACATACCCGCGAAAACCTCAGAATATATTATATATATATATATTCTGAAATATGCTAAGACTAATTAAATATATTAGGAAAAACAAAGAATATGAGAATTTGGTAACATCTGGTATTATGTTTGAAGGTGTGAATAGGGTTATATAAATACAATAGGTTGAAATTGGTCAAAGGAAGAAAAAGGGAAATTAACTCTTTATAATTTTTCTCGTTGGTACATGAAATAGAAAATAAAATTGATTGCTACAAAGGATATGAAAAAAAACATAATGACTCGAAAAGGATTATGTGGCGAATACTAAAATATTATAATGAATGAATATATTATTAATCAAAAGCAGTGGAATGAAAATTTATTTTTAAATTATTATAGGTAAATTTTGGAAACAAAGAAAAATATGAAATGATTATATGAATATCTCTGGAATAGATATAAGATATATTGTAGATGGGGGGATATACCATGTGGATCCTAAATGTGTTCATCTTACTTTACTTTTACTCGTTTTTTCTTTCATTATATATTGGTCTTGTCTAATTATATATTGGTCTTGAGAAATTTGTAGATGATAACAATAATAAGCAGGGGTGGGATTCAATTTTTTTACAACCATTTCTTGGGCATGGCTTAAGTGGTGGGCGTGGCTTGGTGGTCATGTGACTGGGTGGACATGGCTTGGCGGTCATGTTATTGGCTGTGTATGGCCAACTCAATATCACTCACATCGAGGCATGCATCTCTTCGCCTGGCCTCTCATGACTGTGGGGATGTTGCAAAAGCCGTAAGTGTGAAAAATGGTCATGTCACTTTTTTCAGTGCCACTGTAACTTTAAATGGTCACTCCACACAAGCAAAGTACCAGCAAAGAAGGGGAAAAAAAACTCCAGAGACGTTCCTGACACAGAAAGTCTAGTCCTGTCAAGAATGTAATGAGGATTAACAGAAAGGCAGTTTCTGTAAGCAACACCAGAATGTTTCCTTCCTGACTTCCTTACAGGATTCGACCAGTAATTTCTTCTAACAACCGGTTCTCCAAACTGTTTGTAATGTTAACAATTGGTTCTAGTGAATAGGTGTGAACTGGTAGAATCTCACCCCTGTACATAAGGTAACATAAAATAGGTGGTAAGCTGTAAATGGAAATAATAGGAAATAAAGAAGATAAAGGAGATGAAGAATAGGAGATAAAGAATTGAAAATATATGTGAGGATGAAATGATTTTGATACTGAATTAATGAATTAATGAATTGAAATATGAAAGGGAAATTTATCTAAAGATTAGTCAAATGGATAATAATTTGAAGTGATATTAATTAAGAAGGTTGAAAGTATAACTATGACTATGTATAAATATTGTAATCTGGAATCATGTTGCTCACATGAAGAGATGTGTAAAAATAAAAAAAAATGGAGAGAAAAAAGAAAGTCCAGCAGAATGCATAACTTCTCAATCATAACAAATACAAATTAGTAAATTTAGAGATGGTAACACACACACCCAGACACACACATATAGGCATACATACCTGCATCCTTATCCCTAATGGAAAAATATGAAATGAATAGCTGAAAAGCACAAAAAATATATGAAAGAGTGAAATGTAAGAATGGTTGTGAACATATATATGTTCTCTCTCTCTCTTTCTCTTTCTCTCCCTCTCTCTCTCTCTTTCTCTCTCTCTCTCTCTCTCTCTTACACACACACACNCACACACACACACACACACACACACACACACACACACACACACCTGAATCCTCATTAGACCTTAAGGTATCTTCAGAAGCTCAGAAGAGATGAAGCTGACCTTGGCTCAGGGTGCGAAGTTTCATAATGCATTCACCACCACAGCCCATTTCCCTTGGATCTACCAAGTGCAGCTCCTTTGATGATGATGGAACTCATAAAATATCTTCCAGTGGTGGGATTCTAATTTTTTTTACTACTGGTTCTGTGGGCATGGCTTGGTGGGCATGGTCTAGTTGGTGGGCATGGTCTAGCTTGGTGGGCATAGCAGGGGAAGTATACTGTAAAATATCCATTCCCACCCACTCCAGGGGAAAGATACTGTAAAATCTCTATTCCTTCCCCACTCCAGGGGGAAGTTACTGCAAAAGTCCATTCCCTTTCCACCCCACTAACCTGCTTTCCAGCTCTGGGCAATAAAAGAAGACCCAGATGATCAGCTGGGACTCAGGAGTTAAAGAATAGATGGGGGCAGAGCCAGTCAGTTGTAGTACTTGCTGGTTCTCTGAACTACTTAAAATTTCCGCTACCAGTTCTCCAGAACTAGTCAGAACCTGCTGAATACCACCTCTGGTGCCTTCTCTTCTAGATCTGGTGGTATGAGCAGATGAAATTTCTCCATGTGGCAACAGTCTATTTATCTACTACCTTTGCATCCTTTCTTTCAATTCAAATGAACAGTTAAGTCTCTGATTGGACATCAAATGCAAGTTGCAAAATGTAAAAACATAGTTAAACTGCAGGCCAGTGGGCCTGGGGAACCCAGAGAGGATGGAGCCCATCTGGTAGCTAGTGTGATCTGCTGTCATCGGGGAGGGGTAGGTGGGAGTTGTTTTTTTATTTTTTGTTTTGTTTTTTGTTTTCCCAAATTTTATTCTATTGTAATTTACTAATTTCTTTGATTCTTTTTGTTAGTTTTTATTGTTTTTATTTTTTTATTTTAAGTATGGCTTTACATTGTGTAAGCTGTTTTGAGTCGCCATGGGCGAATAGGCGGCAATATAAATTAAATAAATAAATAAACAAACATTAAAATTACATAAAAATATTTTGCTGATGGTAATTGTGTGAAAAGATTTAGGTTAGATCCTGTATTCAAAGGCACAGGGAATTTATGGGCTAGTGTATATTATTCATTTGTTTTAATAAGAATTGAAAAAAGGGCTTTTCAATCAGGAATTAAAGCCCCTGTCACACTGCACCAATGGATGAAAAGAGGATGTAAAATGGAGAAGAACACTTGCCATCCGTTGGTTAACACGATGCTTCCGTTCTGTACTCACTGCCTCCGTTTTGCTTCCTCTCTACCCATCCAGCATCCATCAGCAGCCATCAATTTACGTTCATCCAATCAGATGGTTTTGAGCTGCTTCAAAACTTTTGAGTGGGAAAAATGTATCCAATGCGGCTCTGTTTGCATCGCTAGCCATATGGGGACATCCATTTCTACATCAGTTTGCATCCGCGTAACAATCCACTAGGCAGTCTGTCCACATCCGCGCAACTGTGCATATTTGCTCGGACGCAGGGAGAAGTGGAACGGACGCTGAACGGACGCACAGCATTAGTAGCACGGACGAGAAAGGATGAAGCGGGATGCAGCTCGCAAACCAAAGCATTTATAAATGGAAAAAACGTTCACAGAGAGGGAACTATCTCGGATGATTAAGGGATGTCTACAGATTGCCTAGAGGCATTGCAAAAGGACACATAGGGGGAAAACCTATTACTGCCTATAAAAAGGGGGAGAAACTCACCTGGCATCTCACTTTCAGACCAGCAGCCCTGCTGTGCAGAACCTCTGGCAGCCTTCAGTCTAAACTCTTCCTCTTCCCACATGCTATCCAGTCATTGTCCAGCATGGATCGTAACAAACGTCCTTTTTGGTAGACCCCATCCTTTCTGGCAACAGTGCGTAAGCCATCTACAGGGCTCTCGGTGAACTCTACTATGGGAAGAAAAAGGGAGCGGCGGCAAGAAGCCGTCTGGGGTCTGAAGAATGGATTTGGAAAGAGAAGAGATGAGTACGGGACTGTTACAACAAGAAGCTGATGGTGGAAACTCAGGGAACGATAGACACTCATGCATTCCAGAACTTCATGAGGGATGCCTCCAGCCAGTGTTTGGACGAAGTTGTTGGAGCGGCTGACACCCCAGTTCACCAAGGCAGAGCACCAACCTTGGCCCAGCCTGGACCTTGGGCCAAGGTGGCACTGACATGCACCACCTGGCCTCAGGGACCACCTACAGGGAGCATTGCAGTACGGCTGGAGGGTGCCACACAAACATCCATTCAGCAATTTGTGGTCATGCAGAAGTTGGTGCAGGGCCATCATCTCGAAGAATACCTGAAGGAAGGCTCTCCAATTGCCCCTCCACTGAAAGAGCGCTGGAAGAAAGGTTGCAGAGCAGTGGTATCAGAATGTGGAACTTCCCCCAAACCATAGTGTTAGCCCATAATTGGCAAGCACATGGCCTTGCAAAGCTCCAGGCCAAGTCTGGGGTCCACGTATTTTAAACTACAGGGCCTTCCTCGAGCATCGTCCTCTTCGCCATTGGTCACAATGCTGACTACAAGTTCATGGTACATCGATGCTTCGTAAACGGGTTAACGGGTCCATGTTTCAGATGCCCAGTATCACAACGCCAGTACCTCAAGGAGGGCTGCGAACGGCAAACCCTCATTCATGGCTTCCCAGACCAGACCCCCTGCCCAACGACATGCAGATGTGCCCTACTTCATCATGGGGGGATGACGCCCTTCTCCCTTCAGAACAAAACTACCTTCATGAAGCCCTAACACTTCCATACCTCGCTCAACCGTGAAGAGAGCGATATCTCAAACTTACAGGGGCTGTCCAGGGCAAGGCATGTGGTTGGAGAACACCTTTTGGCATCCTGGGCCAACAGGGTTCCAGGTACTTCTACCCAACCTGCAGCATCACCCAGAGGACCTATGAGGAGGATTCGTGGAAGCTTTGTTGCATCCTGGCCAAATCTCCGACTTGGCGCCCCACCCCCCCCCCCCTACCCAGTCTTTGCAGAACAGGCTCTGGACCTCCAGCAAGGCAATGGGGGACATGGAGCCTGGGGAATGGAGGCAAGGGCGAAAAACTGATAGATACTGAGGATGTACAAGGCCCCAACAGAGCCTCACGTGAATGTGGAAGAAGCAGCGCAACCTCCTGAATACACTTGGTTGCAACTCCCCAGGCTGGAACAGTGGAGTGGCAAGACAGGATGGTAGATGCTTATAATGGATGCTTCCTTCAGTCCTGTGTCTCATCACATGATGAGATTGGGGCATTGTATGTTGGGTGCCCTACAATGAAACAGGCATTTTAAAAGATTTGTTTATGTGACATGTGTGGATCAATGCTAACCATTAGGTTTGATAATGAAGGGCCATAGGTGTGGCCACCTGGGCAGCGGTGGACCATACAGTCCCACGTATGCTTTGCCACTGCAGGTTTATCTATCCCACAGCTATAACCCATCCAAAGGTATCCCTGCCCACCCCACTGCTATCCTTACCCATCCCACAGCTATTACCCATTCCCAAAAGGTATCCCTGGCCCACCCCACGTGCTATCCTTACCTATTCCCACAAACATGCAAAGGGCTTAACCAATTCTAAAAGTTTTCCACCAAGACTTTATTTTATTAAAATAATTGAGGCAAAGGTGTGTGCAAAGCAAAGATTAAACTTTATTAATCACAAAGCGTGTAAAAGAAAAATGACCCGAATGTCAAGTGTCCAAATAAAGACTACAGGTAGCTACCCAGCTCTGGACTATTCTTGGTCACTCAGAGGTGTGCCAGGTCTCAGGGGTGAAGGTCCAGGTGCTGTGAAGTGCGCTTGCTGCTGGAGTTGCTTGGTCTGAAGCACCACTGGGGGTGCCTGGCCCCGAGAGGACAAATAGGGTGACCAGGTGTCTGTGTTTGAGGAAAGCTCTCGGACAAGCTGCTCAGCCCATGATGTTGAGAGCCTCTTCCTCCATGCCATGGGGTGTCATTCTCAGTACCGCAGGACAGATGTGTTACTTGAGGCCGGCTGGTTGGCTGGTGGGATGGAAGGAAGGAGCAGTGTAAGCTTGGGGCTGTCTTGGGTCTGCAGGTGGGTTGAGGACTGTATTGGTGCATCGGTGGTGTTGGAGTGGCATCACTTGTCGTCCGTGGCATCATCTTGGTGTGGGTCGCATCGGTTGGCATCGGTGGAAACAGTGGGCAACGGGTGTCACCCGATGACTCTGTTGCCTGGACTAGGGAAGGACTGCTAACCTGTGCTGCTGCGACCTCCTTGTAGCCGGTTAGACCCTGGTAGGTGAGGGCCTGTGGGAAAGCCTTTAGGAATGGGGGGACATCACCTGGGGTGGAGGAGCAAGACCTGAGGATGAGTGGGAAGCAGGTGCCTCTGGGTCTGGAGGGTTGTGAAGCAGCCGTGTATCCGGTCCTTTCACCAACCTGGTACTGGGGCTTCCGCGCATTGTCCGCTTGAGGGTCTGGTTGACATTAGGTGGGAAGGTTCGCTTGCGTCTTGGAGGATGAGGAGTTTGTGATGGACCAGCTGAGAGGGGAAGATCTATGCTGGTGCGAATGGTGGTCACTGATCTCCAGGCAGGGACAGTGTGGCTTCTGCTGCCCTCCTGTTCTGGCTCTCTGCCTTGTTCTGGGGAGGGGAGCTGTGGGTGGATGCGGGTACGGTGTAGTGGAAGTGCCGTGCTCCTTTCTTCCCACTGCACCAGGGGAGCCCTCACGCCACTCCACCATGGGTTAGAAAACAACCTGCCGCGGGTTCTCCGCCATGGCACGCTCCACAGAAAACCTGCCTGGACAGGAACGACTCTGGCTGGCAAGAGACTGGCTCTCAGCAGGTCTGCTGGAGAGAGAGGTTCATATGAGAGGGGCTTGCTGCTGCTTGCCTGCTTCCTTTGGTGGGGATCTCACCCTCCAGAAAAGCTGACTCTGCGCTCATGCATAGGTCTCTCTGTCCGTCAGCTTAACCGTGGCCTGGCCAGATTTCTTGGAGGTGCAGCTTCCCGTACCAGGTGTGCATATGTTTTCACCAGCCAAGGAGCACCTCCATGTGTAGCGCCAGACTTCTGCCGCCTTCTCTCTCCAAGCAGCCGTGTTTTCCTTTTGTTGTCCCTTGTACAGCCGGGTGTCCATTCGGCCACAGACTGTCAGTTTCTCTCTCAGCCACTCCAGCACCTCTCCTCGTGTTCCTCCTCAATGGAGTATTTCCTCCTCTACCTTGTGTTCTTCGCCGTGTCTGTCCTTTCCCTCCCCTTTGCCCAGGACCAAGATGGGCACCTCATTAGCAGGGGCTTACCAGTTTGTAGGGCTGCCTCCTCCCACACCACCACCAGCAGCAGCAGCATCATCATCATCATCATCTGCAGCAAGCAGCAGTCCCCGAGCAGGATTATACCATGGCAGCATAATACTTCATCATCATATCATTTTCATGTCTCAAGCAGCACCAGAGGCACAATTCACATCATACAGCAGGCAGGCGGACCAGGAGGCACGAGCAGGGACCCAGAGCAGAGCAGACCAAGGAGCTGAGGCAGGGAACAGGAGCACGAGCAGGCTGACAAGCGAGCCCACGAGCAGGATCCAGCATGGACGGCAGGACGAGCAAGACCAGGAGCACGGAGCGCGTACGACGTGGTTATGAGCAAGTCCTAGCGAGCCACGAGCAGGGACCTCAGCAGGGGACCAGCCATGGACGAGGCAAGCAGCCTCAGCAGAGTAAGCATCGAGCAGAGAGCACCATCGCCAGAAGCAGCCTCGAGCAGATAAGCACGAGCAGAAGCACTACCGCCAGTAAGCAAGCACGCATCGCTCCTCCAGAAGCAGAAGCATGCAGGCAAGCCCCAGCCGCAGTAAGAAGGCAAGCCTGTGCTACAGAAGTCCCAGACAGAAAGCAGGAGTTCGAGGGCCATGGGGGCAGGAGGAGTGGCCCTGTCCTCTTGCAGGGCTGGCAGCAGATGGCTGAGCTTCCTCTTTTTTCCCATGTTTGTGATTGCTGGGCTGCACAGGAGGCTGTCAGGGAAGGCTTGCAGGCAGGGCAGGGCACCAAGCAGGCACCAAGGCTGGCAGGAGGCAGGCACCAAGGCAGGCAGGCAAGGACTGGCAAGCAGGCAGGCAGCAAGGCTGGCAGCGCAGCAAGGCTGGCAGGCAGCAAAGGCTGGCAGGGCAGGGAGGCACCAAGGTAGGCAGCAAGGCTGGCAGGAAGCAGGAGCCAAGAGCAGGCAGGCAAGGCAGGCAGCAAGGCTGGCAGGAGTGGCAGACAGGCAAGGCAGGCAGCAAGGCACTCAATGCGTTCCTGCAAGCAGGGTCTTTTCCTCTGAAATGGTTGACCTTGCTTCCGAGCTGGCTTCCTTTTTATATCTGCGGGGCTGATGCAATAAAATCCCCCTCCTGCATGCGTCAAATTAACGCCAGGGCATCCGCTAGGTTCCGCTGTTGCATCCGCTAGGCTTCCGCTCATGCATCCGCTTCACCTTGTTGTGCATCCACTGTGCATCCGCTTTCATCTCGCTCGGCATCCGCTCGGCATCCACTGTATTCCGTTTTCCGCGCCGGCATTTGCTGATGTCCCCCGGAAGCCTAGCGATGTGCCATCTGCTCCCATCGCGCTTTCCATCCGCTAGGCTTCTTGCTCTGCATTCCGTTTTCCATCTGCCCCTGCGTTCCTCTCCCCGTCCGTTCCTTTCCCGTGTTATTCCGCTCTGGTTATGCAAATTTTCGGCGGATAACAATGGATGGAACATTTTTCTCATCCGCTGTGTCCTTTTTAGAAATGTTTTGCATCCTTTGGGCAGTGTGACAGGGCCTTAACATTCTTTAATTTCAGAATTGAAACACCAGTTTTAGACTTGCTTGATAAGATATTCGTGGGGCACAGACAAAAATCATTTTAAATGTTCAGGTCCTATTTTGTATTCTCTGCATTTATTTTGCTACTGTCCTCTTTGGAAATCTATGTATTTATTAATTCATAGTGTAGAAATTTTACTATCAAATAAAATATGCAGCATCTCTCTCCCTCCCAGCTCAGAGCTATCTAAATTAAATCTCATTCCTTGCGTTTCCTTTTACCTCTCTCCTTGCCCCTCTGGCAACAAGGTTAGAGTTCTTCAATAATGCTGATTGCGCAGCAAGCTCCTAATGTCAAGTTGACTTTTTTCTTTGTGTAGGTTAAGACATAAGAATATAAATATGCCAAGACAAAAACAGATTGGAAAAATGAGAACTTGGTATTAATGTCAGGGAAAAAAAAAACCTTTCCACTTCTTTCAAAAGTATAATGCATGGTATCTTAAGCATGCCTCCATAATTAGCGGTAGAATGATTTATGAAATTACAGTATAGTAGTCAAGTTGTTCTTCAGCATCACTGTCCCAGACAGAGTTGAAAAAACTTACTGAAAGTCTTCTTGTACTTGTTGTTTATCAGTTTAATGAACTGCTTTGAACCCAACCAGATTGATTATCTATGTCCAGCAGATGCTTTTGCAGATATGTTTTTGTTTTTATTTTCTGCCTTGCAGGTGTTTTCTGATTGTCTTTCATTCCTATGGTGCCTTTATACATTAACTGTGACATGAAACAGCTGCAAAGATTTCCTGTCTATTTGAGTGCTTCCTTGATTTGATTATAATCATGGCAGCTGAAATTCTCATCAGGAGATAGACTATATGTAGGGAAGAAAAGCAGAAGGATAAATGCTGAGGAAATCAATTGATCTCTAGGACAAGCCAATATATTACTTCATTTATTTGATCACTATCTTTAAAATTTCATTTCAATGAAAGCTTTCATTTGCTTTCATTTTGGCTTGAAGTGACCTTCTAGGAGAGCTTACAAGAATCCCTACTATCATATATACAGACAGTACATTAATGTTTTGAAACTTTAAAATGGTGGGGAGGCTCCTAAAATAAACTAATTGTTACATTTTAATATCTCTTACAAAATTTCCCAGAAAAAGGAAATGTACTATCCTGTAACCAAGAAATGAGTAGGTTAGAATGTTTTTTTATTTGAAGTTATGTTTCTTCAGAGCTGAAAATGATTTCACAAATTAAAGATGTTGCTAATGTTGTTGCTGCAGCTGATAACTGCTAAACATGGGACAGCATTAGAATAATAATTACACAATTCTGATGAAACTGGAATATGTTCATTCTTTAACTCTCTATATAAATATGGTAATCAGTTTCTCATTCATTACTACAGAATAATCTTTATTCCAGCTTCCTAGCAAGATTTAATTTAATTTCAAAGTAAAATGGAACTTTTGAAAATTATACGATCAGGATAAGATATACGATTTTAAATTAAATGCAAGTTTGACAGTAGCTTTGATATGAAAACATGGGATTTCATGCTAACATTGTAAGGTTAAGCTTTCATCATATTCTTTTTCCCCACTTAAGTATGATTAAGAGCCTCTTTTCCATTCCACAATTAGATCAATCAAATAGCTGATGAATACAGTTGTTATAATATGGAAATGATGATTTTTAAAAACCTTCTTTTCAGTTGCACAAAAAAATAAGCAATCATAAATGTCAAGATTCAGAGTCCATATGAATATATATGGTTGTAGTATATATTAAAGCTGTATGAATAAGAAACAATTTCATCATATCTCCAAATAAGCCTAGTTTTTGAATCACATTGCTGATTTGTATCGTTATTGAATTAGATCAGTTGGTTCCTATTTGATCTGCCTCTTGCAAATGTTCATAATTCTTTTTTTTTTAACTAAATCAATTTTCTATCTGATTGAGGAATCCAAATCAAATTGATTTGGAGTTATGAATTAAACTGATAGTGTACCTGAGTAATGAATGTAAGATAAATATTTGACAGTGTGTGTGTGTGTTGTATATTGATAGAGACAGTGATGTGTGCAAACATACTTTCTATGCTTTTTGTCAGAAAAAAAATACATGCTTGCATTAAAAATCCACATGCTACACATTATGTATGTCATCAAAGCAACAATTTCCATAGTACTTGATAGTTTCTTCAGAAATCTCAAGAAACATTGCATTATTATGATACATGCTCTGCTTTTTTTGGACATATGAATGATAGAATGCAAAGTGAAAAGGACAAGAAGGATGAAACACTGCTGACATCACTATCATCTCTTTGCTCCTACCTCCACCTCCCCAGCCACAACCTGCAATCAAGAGTAAATAGAGGATTATTGTACTTTGCAACTACATTTCTTGGTCTGTGGTTCCAGTTTTGTTTTCTTACAATTGGACAGAAAAGTGACAAGCTCCCTGGAGTTGGATGAATATTGTATTGTATTGAATAAGTCTCTTTTTTCTGTCTTGTTTGTGAAAAACAATTGTAAATGTTTAAAATTATTTTTATATTTGAGTACTGTAGATACCGATGGATTCAATTCAGTGTCGCTATTCTATATGGAACTTGGTAGGTTCCAAATACTCCATTCTGATTACCCAAAAAGGCCACTTATGGATTGGTTCGCTAGGAACCAACCCGGGAAGCCACCAAATGGTGTGAAGAATTAAATAACTGTCATTGGCCACAAGCCGGCATGCTAGCCGCTATATAAAGGGCTGCCGTGGCTTGGGCTCTGTTCCCTTTCTTTACCTAGTGGTTTGAAATAAAGAGTTGTTGTTTGGAACCCAGTCTCCTGCGCTTCTTTCCAGATGGAAGACTGGTGACGAGGATGGGATCGTCATAGAAGCAGAGACTGAAGCACACGGCGATCTGAACCGAGCAATAGAGATGGCTGATAACAATGTGCCGCCCACACCCTTCAATCCAGATGTGGAGGATTGGGAATCATATATCGATCACTTTCTTATGTTCTTAGAAAGCAATGAGATGGAAGAAATCTCAGATCAAA
>BHFT01020776.1:0-50962 GCA_004320025.1 Laticauda laticaudata | reverse complement strand
AATTTTCACCACTTTTTGGAGCGGATGACAACGGATGGAGCCACCCTCAAAATTTTGCTCGTCCGCTGTGTCCTTTATGCATACGTTTTGCGTCCGTCGGCCAGTAGGACCGGGCCTTAAGAAGCTTTTCGATCCCCTGCAATATATTCCTTTGCTGCCTTGGCCATCCAACAAGCTGGAATGATCCCTCCTTTCTAGAGAGTGAAAGACAATCTAGTCTTTTCCATTTCTCCTAAATAGGACCATTCTCTTTGTTTGCAATTAAACGGCTTTCTTATCAGGGGATGCTCCAACTGATGTGCTTTCTTCTCCCAAGATCATTGATAGAGACAACTTTCTGAACTATATTTTCCTTGCATAGATTTGGACTTTTTTTCTTACCTACTTTGTTTCTTCAAATATATCCTGCAGCTGTTTGTCTATATCTCTTGTCTGTTTAATACAAGAGAAAACTGCAAGTGAAACTGAATCATTCTGGCACACTAAGAAAGTGTGAGGAGGCACTCCTAAATAGCCAGAGGACACAAAGGTCCTCCTGCCTTCCTATAATTCTCTTTGTCCTTTCAGTAGGAAGCACAGCAATAAGCTGATGACTCATAAGCATATTTGAACACAAATATGTAATTGGCCAATAATTCCATCCCCACTTCCCAGTTGGGTGGTGAAATTAGTTCCCTTTGCATATTATGGGTAGTGAATCTTCATGCACCAGTGTAGGTGGGAGGGTGCTGAAGGTCCCAATGGTAAGAATGGGTAGTTTAGGAGCCATTTGGCCTTCTTTGTTTATTGATTCTTATCCTTGCACTTCTGCTGTGTTAACTCATGGAAATTGCTTAGGGACAGATTTAAATCAAAAGAGACAGTTTCCATTTTTGCTCTGTAACTAGAATAGTGACATTGGTTTCAAATGTGCTGCTGGTAAAAGGGAGGCAGCCTTGTAATATTTGTTTACCTTTTGCATGGAACATACCCCTCCCCTCATCCCTGAAAATAAGAAGACCTTCCTAACACGAACAATGGTAGTACTTTCAATACTGTAAAGCCACTGAAGATTTACACTTTGTTCTATTCTCTTTGAAATATGGATGTATGGCCCTTCTCTGCTTTAGCACTTCTATTATCCTTGCATTTATCAGTCATTAAAATCTTCCCCAAATATTCAGTGAACAAGCATAAATCATGCCCAGGATTATGCTCCAAACTTAAAAGTCATTTGTATTTCTTCTATATTGAACATCTTTTCCGTGCCTAAGCAGACAAGTCTCTTTATGGCTAATCCTCTTTTTTGTGAGTTGTCCATCCCTGGTGGGATTTGGCACAATGAAGGCTATTTGTTCCATTAGTGAGGAAGGACCTAAATTCTAATCCTTACTAAAGCACCAGCTCACTGCTTGACATTGGGCAGTTGCTTGATCTGCCTTTACCTCAGTCAATCCAACTGGAAAATTGTGTAGAAAGCTGGACTTAAGGAAAAAATCAGATGTTTCATCTGAAATGAATATCCATAAATATAATATACAAATCACCAATTTCTTAACAGATTCATTAGGGTGGAAATTAGAAATAGCTTCTGTCTGCCTGCCTGCATTTAATGTATTATATCTATGGGAAAGTGTTTGTTTTATCAAAGCAGTAAATGAGACAATAAAAAAAAAACAATCTGATCTCTTGTGTTAAAGCTCTGCTGACCTTTCTTTTAGATGTCATAAAGGAGAAAGCCAATTTATCTTAATACCCTTTCAAACGTTGATGAAATTTAAACCTAAGTATTTAAACCTAAGTATTAACACAGAAAACTGTGTTTTTTAAAATCTAGTCATCAGCTAGACCTCAGTATATATAATTTCATTAGTTGTGGTTTCTTCATTGGTAAATGCACATACCTTATTATTCATGATAAAAAGAAAATGTCTATCCATGGTTCGGGATGCCTAGTTCTGTTTGGAGAAAGGATCTGAATGTTTTTCATGTATTTCATGCCTGTGTTTTAGGTTTTGTTTTTTTTTCTCCTCTAGAACTCATTTGTTTTCTATGTTTTCATTATCCACAGCTGTTAGGTTGGAATGTTACCCCAACAAATGCCAAAGGCTATTTATATTTATGTGTGATTCCTAGTAAGCACACCTGGCATTATTTGCATCATCTACACATGCAACGCATTGTCCCCCTCCCACTTCTCTTTTCTCTGAATCATTTTAGATAACACTGGATGTTTTTTTCCTTTGAGGAGCTGGGGCGGGCATGGCCTGGACATGGCATATCTGACCTGCGAGCCACCAATTTGTCACCCCTGTCCTGACCCTTTATTTATCCTAAGTATGAGTAAAGGCTAGGTTTTTCTTCCTTGTGTCCATCCCTTGCATCCAAAGCACTTTTCCTTATGTAGTATTTAAAGTGCTACATAAATATGATGATTGTATTCCATGGAATCCCCAACAGGACAAAAGTCACAATGTAAGTCAGAGAATGAAAATCCTATCCCTCTTATACTTATTCATGTAGGAGAAGAACAGGCAGGGGTGGGTGTTAAGGTGTCATCATCTTAGAGTCCTTATGTTGCCACCAGTGGTGGGATTAAACATTTTTTACTACTGGTTCTGTTGGCATGGCTTGGTGGATGTGGTGTGGCTTGCTGGGCGTGGCTTGCTGGGCATGGCAGGGGAAGGATGCTGCAAAATCTCAATTCCCACCCCATTCCAAGGGAAGGATACTATCAAATTTCCCTCCCACTCCTGGGGAAAGGTTACTGCAAAATCCTATTTCCTCCCACCCCACTAACTTGCTTTCCAGTTCCATTCTCCTGTGCAGCAAAGGAAGACCCAGCTACTGGTTCTTGACAACAAAGGAAGAACCAGCCAATCAGCTGGGACTCGGGAGGCAGAGAATAGATGGGGGCGGGGCCAGTCAGAGGTGGTATTTGTCAGTTCTCCAAACTACTCAAAATTTCCGCTACTGGTTCTCCAGAATTGGTCAGAACCTGAATACCACCTCTGGTTGCCACAAACAATCCAAGTCTAGGTCCCCTTGAATTCCTATGACTCTTATCTGGTATCAATTTAATGTTGACATTGAATTGACTAGATTCTTGTTTATAGGCTTGAATAAATCTTCTGTGCTGTAATCTAACTTATGTCCCTGATCCTTTGCTGCTGACAATTCATTTGCAAAACTATTCTTAGGATTTAGCCTCGCCAGGCTTATGAGGGTGGTGCATTTCAAGCTATAATATTTTTTCCCATTAAAAATGTAATTTTATTTTAAGAAATGGTAATTAGAATATATACTTAACAAAGTGGCAAAATAATTGTATGATTACAAAAACTTGACAATATCTGAGAAATGAAACACAGAACCTGGTGGAAATAGATTTCCTTTAAGAGATCATTTCGAATGTATTTTTATGGAGTATTCTTTGCATTCTAGAAATGCAAAGAAGTTGGTGAGATAGAAAAAATACTATTTGTCATACTTTCATTCTAACTTAAGCTTAATTGCTATGTTTATCAGAACCTTTTAGCAGGAGCCAGGACAAAAAAACAAATTAACAAGTCTATCTGATTAATACAATTTAACAGGGAAGGGGGCAAAAGGGACAACACAGGAATTCCAACAAGTGCCTTTGTTTGCATATGTGAACCCTACAAATAGACAATTCAAAGCAGTTCATTTCTAGTTTTATTTCTTCCTGTGCATTGAGAATAGGGAGGAGGGGACCTGTTCTTCTGAAAAGGCAAGCTGTTATTGTTTCCACCACTTTTTTTTTCTAATTTGGGGCTGTGTTTGACAAACACAGAATTACACAATGGCTAGTGGAATCCATTCTCACATCATTGGTGTTATGCTGTGGCATGTATTCATTTTATTTACTTCTTCATTGTTTGTTGTCTTAAGAAATGACAATTTCCCAATGTGGCAGTCAAGCTATATCAGGAAAGAGAGGACAAAAGTAACTTTTTCCTGAAGAAAAATGATTTATGGCAAAGGCATTATCATGGATCCACATCAGACAAAAAGATCATGTTACCTTCTGGTTGCAGTTTGCATTCAAACACTGGAATTGACTTTTTAATGCTTCCCTGAATGACGATGACTGATGTTCCTTTCAGGAAATATATTAAGCATTGAGACTACAGGAATATTCCATTTCAAATGTTTAAGCCATGATTACTCATTTGTAAGTACACCACTATTATGCACAATAATTTTAAAAATTCAGCTATCCTCAGAGTATAAAATAAATACATTAATGAAAAGTTATGGCCCTCGTCTTTAGGGAAGAATTTTAACATTGCCATAGACTTTTTAAAAAACAGAGAATGACTATCTTTACATTCTATTGGCAAAGACTGTTGAAAAAAATCTTTGAATTAAAGGAATGTAAGAAAAATAATATCTCTGAAGCTGAAGTCCATAAGTTATCTTGTCAGTGATAGCAAATGGATTTGCGTTATTCCAACATGTTTCAATTTTCAGTCACATCTACAGTTTTTGGATTATTCTTAGGTTTCTCATTTAGGTTTCATCTTCATATGACTCTGCTTTGCTTTTTGATTTCAAACAAGGTCACAAATTTGTATTTTAATATAATCTTGTTTTCTGAAGCCAAATCCAGATAGTCCTCGACTTACAACCATTTGTTTAGTGACATTCAAAGCTACAATGGCACTTTAAAAAGTGACTTATGACTATTTTCCACACATATGTCTATTGCAGTCTCCACAATCACCTGATCAAAATTCAAATGCTTGTCAATTGAATCATATTTACAATGGATGAAGTGTCCCAGAGTTATGTGATAATCTTTTGTGACTTTCTGACCAAATAAAGTCAATGACCAAAGCCAGATGCCTTTAACAACTGTGGTAAGAAAGGTCATATAATGGAGAAAATTCGCTTAACTACTGTTTAATTTATCAACAGAAATTTTGGGCTCAATTGCAGTCATAAATTAATGACTGCCTATAGTGGACCCAATAGAGTGGGTTAGAGCAATTCCAAATACCTTTAAGGGAATAAATTTTCTTCATTTGAGTCCGCAGATTACTCAGTTTAAAAATGCTGTGATCTTGTTTTATATATTGTATATTGATTCATCTGAATCCCTCTGCAGGTATTGATTGCTTTAGTTAATTGACAGTCAGTGGTATAGTCTACAACAGGGGTCCCCAACCACTGGGCCCCGGACCAGTACCAGTCCGTGGATCATTTTTTACCGGGCCACAAAGAATGAATAATCATGATTAAAATATATAAAAATATGTTTTTAGTAAAGAAATAGTAAAGAAGCCCTTTACCATTGGGGAAGAATTGATTTTGCTGGTCCTTGAAAAAGTGTTTCTGCGTGAAACTGGTCCCTGGTACAAAAAAGGTTGGGGACCATTGGTCTACAACATAACATTGGGAGTTGAACATCTCTGCTAGATAATCAACTATCACAGATTCTGCACTGAGTAGGAGATTGAATTAGATGACCATAATCTATAGTCATTAACAATTCTGTGGTTCTGTGGTTCATTGTTTTCCCCTAAGCCAGGGGTGTCAAATTCAAGGCTTGTGGGCTGATGCAACCCACGGGGTGCTTAGATCTGGCCTGTGGGCCCACTCTAGAAAGAGCAAAGGACTGGCCTGAGGTGTCTCTTTCAGTGAAAATGGAGCCCAGGAAGGCTACACAAGCCTCCCCAAACTCCATTTTCACTGGCAAAGGCTGCTGGAGGCTCTTGTGGCTGAAACAGAGCCTTGATGAGTGACATCAAGCTGGCCATGCAGCCTGGCCATGCCTCACAAGGTCAAACACAACCCTGATATGGCCCTCAGTGAAATCAAGTTTGACATTCCTGCCCTAAGCTCACCAGAAATATGTATAATTTATATTTTATAAGATAATGATGTAAAGAAATATTTTACATCCCATGCATATTAACACATACATACATATAAGCAAAGGCTATTTTGGTGCTATGGGGAAAGTATTCTGGTAATAATTTGATCTTTTGTTTATTTATTTTTAATAAATCCCAAAATAGAAGTGAGATTTTCCTTAGAATGTATTCCAAGTGACATTACATTCAGTGGGATGAAATTGTGGATTATTAGGAATTCAAATTTAGTGGATTTCTTCTTGGTAGCATTATACTATAGTATGATGGCTTCTCAGTGGTGACCTCTAAGTATCCATTAATTTTTGGAGAACCATTGCACTGTTTTGTCTTGCCATCAAATTTAAACTTTTGATGTTGATTCTTGATGATCACATTGAAGATACCCTATTGTTGTTGTTTATAATCATAATTATTAAAATTAAAATGTTGTTTTACTTCTTGATTGGAACTGGCTACAGTTTAGTATTAGATGGGTAACATTTAATAATGAAATAAATAAATAAATAGCCCCATAGACTGTACTTTAAGTGACATAATACTATTTCCCATGACTCAATATAATTTTCATATTTGAGCTGTTTGTCTTCTACATCAATCTCTAAGATCTGAAATTAATAATGGAAGTAGTGTTCCTTAAATTGCCTTCTGATCTGTGGTGCTTAGATTAGATATTTCTTCATTGTTGTGATAGCTGTTAATATATTTCAGGAAATATCATTATACTTTAGATGAAAATAAAGATGATTTTATTTATGCAGAAATTTTACTTTATTTTACTGGTGGCTAAAAGCTGGCTTTCAGAAAATTACTTTTGTAATTTCTTTCAATCAGAAAGGCAAAATAAATTTTAAGTAAAAGATACAACAAGAACAATAATCTATTGCCCACTGATCACCAATCATATTCAAAGATTTCAGGCAAAAATATGTATGTACAATAAAACAATTTATAAGCTCTTCAGCCAGAATACTTGTTTTTAAATTAGACTGAGGCCAATTGATAATAGTCGCAAATTATGAATAGAAGTAATATTATGTTTCTATATGCTTTTGAAGTAGTTCTTTAATTGTTGCTTATCTTTTAAGAAGTCTGTAACCCCTAGCTACTACAGATGACAATGAACAGAATAAAGTAAGATTTGAAAAATAGACAGTCATATGAAGGGCAAGGGAACCTCATGTTATCTTCAGAATGCAGTTGAAGGAGTTTATCACCTCTCCGAATGGGGCTTTGAAAGATGAGTCATCTGGTGAATTTTAATATTCAGCTTCCCTTCATCCTAGCAGCTTGATGACAGCACCTTGCCCTGAAAACAAGCTCAAAAGCTTTGTGCTAAAGGGTCTTCCTTACTCATAGTCAGATTTATGTATCTTTACCAGATAATATATGATTGTAAGGTTTTTTTTACTTTATAAACAGTTATCTTTTTATACTTTATCTGCGTTTTAAAAACATATTGATGCTTTGACCTTGATCCATCAGGTTAAAATAGGATGTAATAAAATAGAATTTTCATTTCTCTCTCTCTCTCTCTCTCTCTCTCTCTCTCTCTCTCTCTCTCTCTCTCTCTCANCACACACACACACACACACACACACACACACACACACAAAACACACTCTTTTTAAAGCATTGAATAATCCTTCAATTGTTGGATCTTGGAAGGATGTGGTTGATCATTAAATAATATTAATACTCATATCTGAAGAATAATATTGACCTGTGTTGCATTCTATTAATGAGCAACTGAAGAAAGCAAAAATGAAAAGGTTTTGCTTTTAGAGGTACAATTACATTTAGAATAGGAATATTTATGTCAGACAGTTTCCTTTTTCTTCCTCTTATCTTTTAACAATCTTTATACTGTTATAAAACTGTACATATTTATTTGATTTTTCAATCAACTATTTTGTCTTGTTAAAATGAATTTATACATTGCCTTTTAAAGTTTGTCTTAAGCCCCTGTCACACTGCACCAACGGATGCAAAGAGGATGTAAAATGGACAAAAAAGCTTGCAATCCGTTGGTTAACGTGATGTACTCACTGCCTCCATTTTGCTTCCTCTCTATCCGTCCAACATCCGTTTACTGACGTTTCATCCACTCAGAAAGTTTTGAGCTGCTCAAAACTTTTGCGTGGAAAATGTATCCAATTCATCCGTTCTGTATCCGTTACGCATCCGCTATATCCGCTAGGCATCCATTCCGCATCTACGCAACTCGCATCTGCTCGGACGCAGGGAGAAGTGGAACGGATGCAGAACGGATGCAGAATGGATGCCTAGCGGAAACAAAGCGTTTAAAAGGAAAAAACGTTCGCAGAGGGGACCTATCTCGGATATTAAGGATGTCTAGAGGATGCTTAGAGGATGCCTAGAGGATGCCTAGAGGATGCAAAGGGACACCTATACTGCCTATAAAAAGGGGGAGCAACACATCTGGATTTCACTTTCAGACCAGCAGCCCTGCTGCAGACCTCTGCAGCCTTCATATTGACTCTTCCTCTTCCACAGCATCCAGTCATGTCCACCGTGATCGTAACACAGTCCTTTTGGCAGCCACCATCCTTCTGCAACAGTGCGAAGCCATCTACAGGCTCTGTGAACTCTACTACGGGAAGAAAAAGGGGCGGCCAAGAAGCGTCTGGGTAAAAAGATGGTTCACCAGAAGAGCAGAGGACGGACTGTACAACAAGCTGATGGTGGAGCTTCAGGAACGAAGACACTCGTGCATTCCAAAACTTCATGAGGATGCCTCCAGCCATGATTGATGAAGTTGTGCAGCAGCTGACACCCAGGGTGACCAAGGCAAACACCAACTTCCGGCCCAGCCTGGAACCTGGGCTCAAGGTGGCACTCACTCTGCGCCACCTGGCCTCAGGGACCACCTACAGAGCATGCAGTACGGCTGGAGGGTGCCACACAACACCATCAGCATTGTGGTCAGAGAAGTGGTGCAGGCCATCATCGAAGAATATAAGGAGGAGCTCCTCCAGTGCCCCTCCACTGAAGAAGGCTGGAAGAAAGTTGCAGAGCAGTGGTATCAGAAGTGGAACTTCCCCCACACCGTTGGAGCATAGATGGGAAGCACGTGTCCTACAAGCTCCAGCCAAGTCGGGGTCCACTTATTTCAATTACAAGGGCTTCTTCAGCATCATCCTCTTCGCCATGGTCGATGCTGACTACAAGTTCATGTACATCAATGTTTCAGGCAACGGGTCAGCTTTCAGATGCCCAGGTATACAACGCCAGTCACCTCAAGAAGGAGCTGGAACGCAACCTCATCGTGGGCTTCCCAGATCCAGAACCCCTGCCCAACGACACACCATATGTGCCCTACTTCATCATGGGGGATGACGCCTTCTCCTCACAACCTACCTCATGAAGCCCTACACTTCCAGACTCCTCACCCGTGAAGAGAGGATCTTCAACTACAGGCTGTCCAGGGCAAGGCAGGTGTGGAGAATGCCTTTTGGCATCCTGGCCAACAGGTTCCAGGTACTTCTCACCACCATGCAGCATCGCCCAGAGACCATGAGGAGGATCATGGAAGCTTGCTGCATCCTGCACAATCTCATGCACACCCACTACCCAGTCTTGCAGAACAGGCTCGTGGACCTCAACAAGGCAATGGGACATGGAGCCTGGGAATGGAGGCAAGGGTGAAACCTGATAGACACTGAGGATGTGCAAGGCCCCAACAGAGCCTCACGTGAAGCGAAGAAGCAGCGCAACCACCTGAAACACTGGTGCAACTCCCCAGCTGGAGCAGTGGAGTGGCAAGACAGGATGATAGATGCTTAATGGATGCTTCCTTCAGCCTGTCTCATCACATTGATGAGATTGTGCCATGTATGTTGAGTGGCCCTACAATGAACAGGGCATTTAATAAAGAGTTGTGTTTATGTTGACATGTGTGGATGATTGATTACATTGTTATTGATAATAAAGGGCCATAGGTGTGGCACCTAGGAGGGTGGACCATACAGTCCCACTATGCTTGCACTGGAGGTTTATCTATCCCACAGCTATTACCCATCCCAAAGGTATCCCTGCCCATCCCACAGGTATCCCTGCCCATTCCACAGCTATCTTAACCCATCCCACAAGCATGCAAAGGCTTAAACCATTTCTAAAAGTTTCCAGCAAGACTTTATTAAAAAAAAGAAATGAAGCAAGTGTGTGAATCAAAAATAGACTTTATTAACAACAAGCTATAAGACAAAAAATGAGTCTCTGGTACTCCTCTTGGTCACTCAGTCTCAGGGGTGAAGGGTGCAGGTGCTGTGGAGTGGCTGGTGCTGGAGTGCTTGTCATCAGCTCCTCCAGAAGCAGAAGCAGCAGAAGCCCCAGCCCCAGAAGAGCGAGCCCGTGCTGCAGAAGCCCCAGCAGAACCAGAGTGAGGGCCAGGGGGCGGGATAGTAGCTGGCAGATAGGGCTGGCAGCAGATGGCTGAGGCTTGCTGTGGTTCAGCATGGTTGTGGTTGCTGGCTGGCAGGGAGGCTGGCAGGAACCAAGGGCTTGCAGGAAGGCTGGCAGGGAGGCAGGCACCAAGGCTGGCTGGAAGGCTGGCAGGCAGGCAGGCACCAAGGTTGCAGGAAGGCTGGCAGGCAGGCAGGCACCAAGGCTGGCAGGAAGGCTGGCAGGCAGGCTGGCAGGAGGCAGGCACCCAAGGCTAGCAGGAAGGCAGACAGCAAGGCTGGCAGGGAGGCTGGCAGCAAGGCTGGCAGCAAGGCTTGCAGGCAGACATGCAGGCAGGACCGGCAAGGCAGTCGATGTGTCTGAAGCAGGTCTTTCCTCTGAATGGCGACCTGCTTCGAGCTGCTTCTGTTATATCTGCGGGGCTGATGCAATGCATCCTCCCGCATGCACAATTAACGCTTGGCATTGCTGTGGCTTCCGCTGTGCATCCGCTGTGCATCCGCTGTGCATCCGCTTCATCCGCTGTGCATCTGCTCTGCATCCGCTGTATCCGTTCTGCGTCCGCTTTGCTGAGGTCCCCCGGAAGCCTAGCGGATGTGCCATCTGCTCCATCCTCTTCCATCCACTGGGCTTTTCTTTCCACATCCGCTTTCCATCCGCCCTGCATCCTCCCCCCATCCGTGTTATCCGCTCCGGTTATGCAAATTTTTGTCCCTTTTGAGAGCGGATAACAACGGATGGAACATTTTTCTCATCCGTTGTGTCCATTTTGCATCCATTGGGCTGTGTGACAGGGCCTTTAGGAATGATATAATTTGTATAGAAAAGTAGTTCTTTATTCCCCTGGTTTAAAATGTAAATTTTTTTTGTCTAAATCACTTACATCTGCTTCATGGATGATCTAAACTAATATTCATACAGAAACAGTTTGAGAGAAAAACTCTGGACTACTCTTTATACAGAAACATACAAAAGTCAAAGGCATTTTTTTAAAAAATGCAACTTTTGTATTACACTTATATTCATTTACTGTGGAAATCAGTGCATAGGTGAGATATTTCCAAGTGAGGCTTCTCAGATGCTCATAATTTCAGCAAGATAAGTACTGTCTTACAACAGTAAGACAGTAAGGCTTTCGTGCCTCCAAGATTTTGTATGTGTTTCTTGGTTTGTAAATTTTAAATCCCTTTAAAAAATGTTGCTTTGGAGTCCCTTGTAAGGATTGGGGAAGCTCTGAAAGATTACAAACTATTTCAATGTTCCTTCAGCATCTCCAATCCATTGTTTTTCAGGAAAAAGAAAATGTTTCCCAATGCTGATTACTGAAGACTGCCAATTGAAACACAATTTTTCCTTCCTTTGTGTTCCTTGCATTACAAATAAAAAGCTGAAATTAATACTGCAGTGAGATTCCAACTTGACAAATTTCATCATTCATGGAGATGCACCTGACTTGATGCAATCATACAACATTTGAATGTTATGCTGTATGATGATATCAAATTTGTTTTTCAGCTGTTCAAATTCTTTGTATTATAGGACAACTATATAATAAAGAATAAAATATAAAAATAATGATGATGATTGATTGCATCTCCAATCAACTATGGCTACATACTGTAAAAACTAATGGGGAACTTTGCAAGTTTAAGCTTTAGTTCAAAGAATGGTATGGTGACAATAGTATTTGAGAAATTCATATTCTGGTAAGAATTGTTTATGAACTTGAGTCACATCTGCATTTCAATGTCTTTGGTTTGAACCTAAGCCATTTCCTTGTTGAGGGCCCTTTCTTAGTGGAAATGCCAACTGTAGGGATTTTTTCCCTCCTTTTTATGCAACAGCTCATTCCCAATATCTGGTCATCCTTTAACTTATTGAGCTTCTAAATGTTAATAAAAATTTCAAGAATGTGTTTGCGACGTAGAAATTTAGCTTAAAATGTGGAGTAACAATTCTCTGCATATGTATACACAAATACAATTATTAAGAAAAATAAATTTGGAAAAACAAGAATAAATAGATTTACAAGCATTATAAGATTAATTAACAACTATCACTTTAGAACTTACACAATGATTAAAAGATAACTAGCAAAATGTGTATTTTCAACAAAAGAAATGTCAAAATCATCAGTTATCTTTATTTAGCAAGTTTTAAAAAATCCCTTAAATATTAAAGTTTTATATTAAAAGAACCCAAATCTCTGATGAGATAGAAGCCTATAAGCTGAACCATAATCAAAGAATAGTTTTCAAGTTAAATGGAAACCTATATTCAATTTTTTTTTCAAATATGACGTTGTTTTACATCAATGTATACCATGCACAATTAGTTTTTTTCATTTTTCTTTATTTCATTTTATAATAGATTGTTTTTCAAAATTTTTGAACTTTACAAGATTGCCAACAAATAAGGGTAGGGTGTGATGTCATTGTACATTGATTAATTGATTGACTGTTTCTAACTTTGAAGAATTTTTTAAGCCATTTACGTAAAGGCTATGGGAATTTCGTGGCATCAAAGTCTTCGTTAATTAAAAAAAAATTAAGGTAGAGAATCAAGTCCCGTTTGTTTATCTGGTCAAACAAGCTTCAGTGAAAAATTAAAGCATGGAGGTAAAACAAAGCATTTTATGGATTTAGCACTTTTTATTGTCAAAGCAAGTTATCCAATTTTTTGAAAGCTGGTCAATTTTTTTTATTTGGAAGGCATTTCACTACAACCTTGCATATTTGCCACAGTTGTAACCTGACATATATTATTTCTATCAGCAACAAAGGCATGTATATTTCCATGTAATTGTCTTTTTCAAAAATTTAAAAAGAAAACCAATATATTAAGAATGTTTTTAATGTTGGGGGACAAAACCCTACAGATGTAGATAAAAATGAATTCCTTTTATACTATATGATAGCCTAACAAAGGTAACCTACACAGAATCCTGCTAGATTGGACATATATATTGCAGTAATTAAGTGAATAAGTAACTAATTAACTACATGCTATATAACTAATTAAATTTATTGGATGGTATAAGTGTAAATTACCTGCCTTTCATTCAAACTATACAGAGTGTAAAAACTCATAGTAAATATTCTGATCTGTTATTAATACAGCAGTAATTTATCAGTATGTACTAAATCCAGCATCAGCCATCACTTTATCAAATTATTAATACTGACATGGATTATTTCTCTCATAATCTATATTTTGCATTAGTTATACTTCTGGGTTCCCAGGGCTATTCACCAACACTACACGGTTGCACCAGAAGAAGTCATTGTTAACTCTCATATCATTCCAAGTGCCAGTTTAGTAATTCCATTATTATGGAGTACGGGCACACAGGCACTCGCAGATGCTACATGATGAAAACATAATTGTCATATATGCATAGCCAATGTACGTATGTATGTGTATGTATATGTATATTGGTATCAACTCCCCCTAATCAGTTGTGTGCTTTATAAAACAATGCAAGAGAAATGACAATGCTGTCATTTGTATATGCTGCTTCAGTTCTGTAATGGAAATCTTTTTCCTCCCTTGCCAACTCATTCCTGACAATGTTAATGATTCACTATAAAGCAGCTTCTCGGCTATGATTTGTGACATCCGTACTGGTTAGGTGGGAGGGCTAGGCAGGTTTCTAGGGAGTGTTTTGGATGCAGAAATGCCTTGAAGATAGCACTTTATTATATTTAGGACAAGTATGACATCCCACTTCAAGAGAAAGGCCCCTATACATATTGAGAAGGGATTTCTGTGGTTTAAGTGGGGAGGAGCAGGTTAGTTTAAAAGAATGCCTCTGTGTTTTTTGAGATGACATGAAGATAGGAGGGAGAGAAATGGAGGCAGGAGGCAGGAGGATTATGGATAATGGAAGAATTTTGCCGGAGGGCATTTGCCTGCTTTGCCTATTCCTGTATAACTAGAATATTTATAATTCAAATACTTACCTTTAATAATTAAAAACCACAGAATATTAAAGACAAAAGGTAGAGAATACATACAGGCATCTTGCACTAAAATCCTACAATGGCAAATTGCAAGAAGTAGATTTAAACAAGTTTTTTTTTTAATGAGTATTTTAAAAATGCCTTGTTAAAAAAAAATTCTAATTCAGTCTAGTTCTGCCAGAAGTGATACTGCCTTACTGATTTTTTCCTTCACTTGACAACTAGTTGTAGGGGGTGAGCTACTAAAAATATACTGCTTAGTAGTTTGACATTAGTGCCTCAGCAATTAAAAAGTGGAATATATCCAAAGTCCTCTGCCCCCCTCCAGTTTATATTTTTAATAAGTCTTGACTCTTTATTGCTGTTGTTATTGCCATGATCCATGAGAAGTCCATTTGGGTAGAGAAATTAGAAGGAGTCCACAGGCAGGACATGGGCCTGGTGTAGTATAAGTAACCTGGTAGTTACTGTGGAATGTCATCTTTTTTCCACATTCAGAGGCAGTCTCTGATCTGCTTTTCATAGCAAAGAAACAAAGAAAAACATCCTTTTCTCTGGCTAGGGAAGAATGTCTGAAAAGAGAAAGAGACCTCAAATGTGCCCCTAGGTATTATAAAGCTGTCAGTTACAAGCAGAAAACAACACAAAGACTTCAACAAATAATTTATAAAGAGAAACTACAAAATATATTGAAATACACAGTAATACACATACATACATGAAACATATACATACACACGATTTGTTATTTTAATTTGATCTTCTTTTAAAGGGTTCAAATAACTATAGGAAATTAGGGCAGGAGTATCAGATGGCTACTATTACTTTATGTACTAGAAGCTTAAATAACCAAAATACATATAAATTTAGTTGCCGTATTCTGTGTGAACGATAGCTTACTTGCTGAAGCATGTGGCCTTTAGGAAAGTGAATTTATGGATAGTAGCTTAAACTGATGTTTGAAAATCAGAGGTGTTAATATTTACACCTTTATTCATTATGGCATGGAAAAAGATTAATGAAGAATTAAACATCCACATCTCTTTGCTCCTCTATCAAGCAAAGTAATCCCTAGATGAACATTAACTCAATTTGACAATAAGAAAGAGAAACTCCTTTCTCGTGAATCTAATAGGTGAAAGAAATGCAACCATATCTGATTGCCAGATTAATATATTTATGCTAATGTAACTATTGGTAATGAATTAAATGAATAGATTCTTGTTGTTGCTGTTATAACAGAGAGCTAAGTGTATCCACTCTGTAAATATGTGGAGACAAAGAAGGAAAAAAATGGTGTGAAGCGTGCTAATAATATAAATCCTGTGTGACAGTTCTTGAACACTGTCAGGTTTATAGGAGACTTATACTGAATTGTGTTATTAACGACTGCTTGAAATGTATTAATCAGCATACCTATATTTTAGAGGATGGATATCCAATTAATAACAGAAGTGCTTATGATCCATACTGTTAAAAGTGAGACAACCACCAAAACTTAACACATCTCTTGTAATATTAAATACTTCCTGTCCTAATAACATCCTAGTCTCAATATTTATTTATTTATATTTATTTATTTATTTATTTATTTTACAGCTTTGTAGACATCGAGCCCACTGGGATTCTAAATATATATAGATCAAACAATGGATTTATAATTAAATATGCCAACAATGAAAATTCAACCACTAAAAGACATCAGTAAAAACTAACATTACTCCCATCAGATTAGAGCTTGCCATGAACAGCAAATCTTTTGTACAAGAAAAATCAGTCTAAATAAAAATGTGTTCTTAGTAGTAAAAGAGATGTAGTAGTAGCTTGCTATTATGGATCAGAAAAAGGTACTCAATTTTATTTATTTGTTTTCCAAATAAAAGTCTGTGGCTGGACTTGTTCTGCAGGATTGGATGGCAAGGACTATTGAAGAAATCCAAGTACCAAACTAATATCAAATAAGATGCTATTCTATTTTTAAACATAGGATAGATGGCAAATTGTTTAATACGAAATTTTCTACTTATTTTTCCAAATATTTAATGATCACTTAAGACATTATTGATGTTCATACTCACATATTGATCTTCTTCACTCACAGTGAAGCCAAAGAATGGATAGTTGCACACACAAGTAAACCTAATTATGCTTGCTATTAAGTATTAAGTTTTGACCCAAAGCATGATGCTTCTTCAAATGAAAGGAGACCATGGTTCCCTTGTTCCCATTCTTCGTTAAAAAAAAATCAGTCAAGCTAATAACTGAACCTTATTTATGTACCATCCATGGCATAACATTTTGTAACAGGCATTAGAAGAGCATTAGGCCTTAATAAGAGCATGTAACAGACTATGAGAAATGCATGGTTCAGGTGTCCTGATTGAGTATATTGAATACTATTGCACAATTTATTTGTGGGATGCAATACTCACATGGAAGAAAATCAGTCCTTCTCTTTCTTGTGAGTGTAAACTACAGCCTAGAACATACTCACTTATAGTTCTGAAACCAACAAAGAATGCAATCATAATTAATTCCAGATTTAGGAATACTACCTGAGCAAACCTCCTGAAAGTGAAGCACTTGATAGAATCCAGGCCAAGTTTCATTCAGTTCTGGAAGGCTTTTCAAATACTTTCCTCTCCAGAAATCTTCAGATAACAGATTAACAGAGTTGAAAGCTATGGTGGGAATCAAATTTTTTTTACTACCGGTTCTGTGAGTGTGGCTTTGTGGGCATGGCAGGGGAAGGATACTGTAAAATCTCCAGTCAGAGGTGGGATTTGCTGGTTTTTTGAACTACTCAAAATTTCTGCTACCAGTTCTCCAGAACTGGTCAGAACCTGCTGAATGCCACCTCTGGTTGGAAGGGACCTTGTAGGTCATCTAGTCCAACCCACTGCCCAAGCAGGAGACCCTACACCATTTCTGACAAATGGCAGTCCAATCTCTTCTTGAAAGCCTTCAGTGATGAAGCTCCTCCAACTTCTGGAGGCAAGCTGTTCCATTGGTCGATTGTTCTCACTTTCAGAAAATCAAAACTTATTTCTAGGTTGAATGTCTCCTTGATCAGTTTTTATCCACAGTTCCTTGTCTGGCCTTCAGATACCTTGGAAAATAGCTTAACCCCTCCTCTCTGTGGCAGCCACTCAAATATTGGAACATTGCTATCATGTCTCCCCTGGTCCTTCTCTTCACTGGACTAGCCATGCCCAGTTCCTGTAACCGTTGTTCAGCATAGGTACTGGCTACATCAATATCCTTACCTGTTGTTTTAAAGTGATGATGATTTCCTTAACTAACACCATAAAGACATCCAAAGATCCTGCAAACAGTGATACATTACAGTAATGCCAGCCAAAATCTGGGATCTTGTTCACTTTGAAGAATCCCTAGCATTAAAATATTTTTATGATGTGTTAATCCACCATAAAAGTATATTTATTTTTAGCTATTCATTCACAAATATTTAGGTAAACCTACTTATTAAAAGCATACAATAAATATTCAAAACTGCAAAAGTATATTATAAAACTGATTAAAAAAACAATTATTGTGGCAATGTGTATGAGTTAAACAGAATAAATCAAGGAAATACCTTGGCAAAAGAATGATTAAAATATATTTATAGAGGAAGCATGCTGCAGAAGGACTGCATTTAATCACTCCATTAAAACTTGTTTCATCGCAATGGAGAATGTTCACTCCATAGTGCAGCAAAATTAACAGGCTGTCATGAAAACCAGTAATATACCACATATTGAGCAAGTATTGCTTGGCTTACATAGGAAAAATGAAATCTCGGTTATTCTAGTCCTGGGTAGAATGTTTATAAATGAGCCAAAGGGGGGGGGGGGGGGGAGCTTGGAAAAAACAATACCTTAACAATAGGTTGGTAGTTCATTTACAGTCAGTAAATCAGTCAGTCTTCATCCTACACTCTAGGAAAAGGGATCCTGCTAAATTGGTGTGTGCATGTATATATGTGTATGTGGTTGTGTGTGTGTTGTGTGTGTGTATAAAATCATACATACACACACACACACACACAGAGAGAGAGAGAGAGAGAGAGAGAGAGAGAGAGAGAGAGAGAGAGAGAGAGAGAGAGAGAGNAGAGAGAGAGAGAGAGAGAGAGAGAGAGAGAGAGAGAGAGAATTTTTTCCCCTTGTGCTAAATTATACGTTTGAATGAAATCTCGCTCACTGCCTAGGGAGTCTTCCCACCTCTTTGGATATTTTCATTTGTCTTCCAAATCTATTTTAATGAGCTTTGTATTAAAAACTGGTGCTCTTACCTCTTGAACCTGATGAATGGGTAATTACAGCTTTAATTCCCTGCACAGGCCTTTGAAAAGTCATCTTGTCACTGAAGTTATGGGCATAATATTTTAATTGTAGATAGGATAATATTGTGATATTGATTGGATTGAATGCTCAACCCACTATAATGATATTCTAATACTTCTATCTAGAAGTATTCTGAAAGGAGAGATGAATGACTATTAAAAAATGGGTCTCTTGTTTTTATAACAAATTATTTCATTATTTTCATCAACAACTTTAGGATTGATATCTAACTCTTTAGTTTCTATGTGAATGGTGTAGCATGGTTTTGAGCTGATATCATTAGTGTATTAGCAAAACTGGCTAAATAATTGTAATATTTTAATTAAAGTCCTGACCAGGCCAATTGCTTTTTACTGTGTATTAGGCAAGAAGGGAGAGAGAGCTTTTCATCCTTCTAAAAACAGATTGAAATGTATTCATTTGCCACCTCCCAGTGAGTTCAGTACTGGTGCTAATTAAATACAACTTTGCAAATTTTCATATCTGATTTTAAATGTCATGTTTGTATGCCCTTTTTTTCTTGCCCAGAGAATACAGTCATGCTTGCACTCATGCTGTTCATTTACAACATATAAGATATGAATGCTTTTCCTGGCATTAGTGGTCTCTCTATGTGGGGCATATGGGATTACTACATCTTCCAGAAAGGGAGCTGTGGTTAAAAAAAAATACAAAGAGAGAAAGAGTTATTCAAAAACTAAGCAATTTTATTATTTTACAAGCTTTCATAGATCATGTCCACTTCATAAGGTAAATGCAGTAAATTCCTGTGAGAGAGCTTTTATGCCTATATATATACAGTTTCAATATATTGGTATAGCCAGCCATCACTTCAGTTCAATAAAAATATGTAGAGCTAAAATGGCAGAGCTTTATGCTGTTCTTTTAAAACTAAGATCAATTTCAGAAAGCTTGAGTAGGTCCCTGGAGTCATGACTGACATAATTAATCTCAGTACAGACTCTATTCTGCACCTGTATGCTTGGCCCAAGATTTTAGAAGTGCAAGATATAGGAGCTACTATCACAGTCCATTATATTTCAGCTTGAAGTGATTGCCTAATTCATTTGTTGAACACCAGTCTAGCACTAATGCAAGACTTTCTTAGGGGAAGTATAATTTTACAACTGGGCTGTACTGTTTAAAACTGCTAGATGCACATAGCTGAATATTATTTTTTCCCCACAATTTCTTTCTCTTAAAAGGAAATAGTATTCCTAAGCTTCTATTTAAAATTCCATATTTATTAAGCATCAAGTTGGAAAGTAAGCAAGTAAAGGAAGGAGACAATAGTAGCTTGGCCTAAAAACTTTGAATATGCACTAAAACTGGATAAATGGCAGAAATTGTGGGATAGAAATGTTAAATTAACTACGTGAACTGAATATAAAGAAAATATGTATAAAATATTTTACAGATAGCATTTTTAACCAACAAGATTGGCAAAAATATTTAAAGACAGGTCCGCTAAATGTTGGAAATGTAACCAGACACCTGGTTCATATTATCATATGTGGTGGACATGCCCAAAAGCAAAAATATATTGGACAAAAATACATACTTGGTTGGAAAAAATGATAAAGCATCATATAGATTTGAAACCAGAAATATTTTTGTTGAGCATCTTGCTGGAAAAGTATATGACAAAAGAAATATATATTTGATTTTACATGTACTAACTATAGCCCGAACTGTACTTGCACAACAGTGAAAAAGCGAAGAGATCCTGACAGATGAGAGTGTAATTTTAAAAACATTAGAATGTACAGAAATGGACAGATTACCATTTACAATTAAAGAAAAGGAAAGAACTGAATATTTCCTGACATGGACTTATTTTACCAATGGTTAGATAAAGTTAGAAATATGGGAATACAGAAAGGATTAATGTTATAAAACAGATGTGTTAAAGTAGATAAGTAAAATATTATCTTTATTATAGAATTAATATCATTGTGATGAATATTATTATAAACATTTTGATTATGATTTCCTAAAAATAATTTTACCCAGACAACACACTGTTTGATTGAAGTTGAATTTTTACATGTTATATAATTAAAGCTAATAAAAAAATTCAAAAAATAAAATTAAATTAAATACCATATTTCTATGTAGTTTATTTTTATAGTTAATTGTTGTAGGAAAAAAAAATAAGTGTTTTAGACCACATCCATTATGAACAAACCTACTAAAGAATGTCCAAACTTCCCATGGCAAGATCTACTTCTGAGATAAAGCAGATGGCTCTGCTGAATTTAGCTTTTATATTTTTGATTTCTGAGCAATAATCTAAGTTGAAGAAGTCAATTTATTTTTATATTATCCATTTGAGTTCTTTTTTTTTATAAAAACACCCAAATGTCATTGACCAAAGAAACATTACTTTTACTTACCCAAATAGACATGTATCCTTTCAATAGAAAGGACATTTTTTAAAGACAGAGAAAATGTAAAATTGACATATTTGCCCTTCCAAGCAGAAATATTTTGTTTTTTTAGTTCTTAAAAATCCAGATTTGAACTACTATCCAATGTTACTGGTGGACTGACTGATTGTTTGCCATCAAGTTGGCCTAGTACTGTGTTTCTCAACCTTGGCAACTTAAAGATGGGTGGACTTCATCTGCTGGCTGGGGAATTCTGGGAGTTGAAGTCCACCCATGTTGCCAAAGTTGAGAAACTCTGGGATAAATAGATTTTCTCCATGTTGGTATTTTCCTAAAACTATCTTTAGGTATTCCAAATGTGCACTACTTGCTAGTGAAACTAACTCCATCCAACTTGCTTCTAATGGATTACCAACTATTTCTACCTTTTGCAACTGAGAATAGGGTTCTCCCAATTTAATATAGCTAAGATCAATATTCAGATATTTTTCAAAGAGTTTACCAAACTGTTTTCTAAAGTTCTCCATAAATAATGTTTAGTCTTATCCTCATTAAATCAATGGATAATAGCTGCATCTGTGGTTCATTAATTTCAAACAGACTAATGTAGAACTTTCCTTGGATCAATTCACATCAGTCATATGTCACTGAGAAATCACAATAGCCTGTCATATGTTATTCCTTGCAGATATGGGCAAGTAGAATCATAGTAAAATATTCTCCAGATTAGTACATACATAAACCTAGCTTTTAGACTGATTGACTGATTAATTGGTCAACTGATTGGTTCATTTTTCAAATGTTTGTAGATATTAGGGAACAGAATCTTGGCATAAAAATGGAAAATCATTTGACTAAACACCATTTTAGAGATGGGAAGCAAACTTCTGGATAATAAATCTTATGATAACAGTGCTTCAGCTATAGCTAAATTATTTTGCTATAGTTTTATAAACTGCTCTACCATATGATATGTATGATAGAACAGTTTTTAGAACTATAGCTAAATTTAATATTCCATTAATTATATAAGAGGAAGAGTATTGGGAAGATTATTCTGACAGCAATTAATGTTTTTGTTGATAGTTTTGTGTGCAAAAACAGTTACATTTAATGTACAATTGTTATGCTGTTCGAAACAAGAGCTTTTAGACTTGTAATAATTGTGATTGATATTTTTGTTTATGATTTTTAAACAATATTCTTTTATGATTTTACATTAGTAAATAGCCTTTGTTAAAACATATTTCAAATGTAGCATTAGTGATTTAGTGATGTACCAAATCTTATTCTATAGAAAAAGCCAATGATATAAGCCACAGAGGACTGGCTGGGCTCTGATTTCCTATTATTAAGAGTGCTGTTCCAAAGGAGAAACTTCTTTTACTTCTTACTTTTGCTGCATCTGTATGCCTCCTAACAGATGCAAGAAACTTCAGTAGAACAGGAGATGTTAGCAGAGTCTCTAAAGAAAAAGGGTCTTAAACCCAATTTCCTTCAGTAGGTTTTCTTCTGGCCTAGCATTGCTTCTACAAATGTATGGAATGCTTTTGTACACAGAAGAATCCCAGCTCATATTATCATTCACTCATGTTCAGCTGTTTGTAAATGTGCTGTAGGGATCCCAGGGGATTTTTTTGTATTACTATTGTTCATTGACTTTTTGTAGACAATGAGAATATTGCTGTGCTCTAAGCTCCAACAGGCAGCCAGTCTCCCATCCCTGTTCCGTGATACATAATAAATGGTTTTTTATTTTTATTCATATTTTGGCATGTAACATGGGTATTTTAGGCATATTAACAGATGCCTTTGAACCAATCAACCTTTTCTCAGTCCTAGGAAGGAGACAAGGGCAAAATTTTGCCAAAAATAGATATTTCTAAATGAAGTCAAATTAGCTATCTTGATCCAAATCATTCTCATTTCTTCTTAGCTGGACCATTCCTGATATCAATTCTAAAAAGAAACTATTCATGCTTTACTTTCAAAGATGTGTGCCATTACTCTCACTAAACTTTAAGCTTCAATGACTTAAAAATGAGAGTGATGGGAGATAAAAGTAGTTTGGAATACATATCTTCTTAAATAAAATAAATCCATAAAACGTGTCATGAGCAATAAAATAGGTATACAAACAACATGAAAGCGCTATTTCATAAAGAAATTGTACTATTCATCACTCTGATTTATCTATAATTCCAACATTTAAACAATTTCTTGATTGCTGAAACAATTTGAAAAAAACCAAAACAATGCCTCTCTTCATGGACATCACCAGATGAAGCAAACAGAAATCAAACTCTAATTCTTGTACCAATACTATAGGGACTATAGAAGAAGATGAAAATTATAACATCAAGGCATTTCTAACTGTAATGAACATACTACTGCGAGATAACATAGCCAAAAATCTAGGCTGTGGTGAGTCTTTCCATCCTAAAGAAAATCTATCTATGTGGCTTCTACAATTTGACACCAATTTGACAACAGTTAATCAATCAGTCAATCAATTAAATTTATAAAAAGAAAACAGTATGTGTATTATTCCAACTATGTTTAAACTATTTATTATTTTCACATTGCTTCTTTGTGTATTATGCTCAGCTCAACTGAGTGGTTCAGATCAGTTTTCTGAGAATGTCAGAGTCTTGTTCTCCCAATATTTGTGTCTATTTTGTTTTTGGTTTTTTTCCAGAAAACATTCTTTCTAATCTGTTCCCAGTTCTATATGTAGCTGAAGTTTCACAGCATCAGAACATGTATACTGTACTTAAATGTGTAAGTACAATACATGTAAACAGGTAAACATTAAACATATTGTGCTTTATTCAGCTATTTCTTTTAAAAATATGTCTACATTTGTAGTCATTACTACATCTTTGCAATAATTATTGAGTCACATTCCAAATGGTAGATTCAATTTAGCACTATTTTATCACATATAATGTTAACATTATAAATAATGTTGGACACTTTGGAGTATATTTTCTCTATTAGTTACTTCATGTAGGTTTTTAAGAAAATCATTTAGTTATATGGAATATTTATAAAATAATAGAGTAATATATCTGGACCATACTGTTTGGAGCAGGGTATGATATTAAGTTCTGCTACACCAGCAAAATATGAAGATAATAACATCTGGAGATTTACACTGACTAGCAGTGAGATGAATGACAAAAGTGGGAGTTTTTGCTAGTTGTGCAGATTCCCTAAGGAATTTAGAACTTTCTAAAATGAATGGTTCAGATTATGCTGGAAGTTTATCAATGTATGGAAAGCTCCTCACTGCATATGCTGCCCCTTTAATCCACAAAGATCTGTGAAGGCAGGCAATGGGAAAGAACTAGAACAATGGGTCCAAGAGAATTATCCCCATTCTCTTCTTGTAATGTTAGTTCTAAATGAATAGTGTGATAGAATTCTGAATAGAAATATAAAGGAACTTAATTTGCAGTGCATGTGATGGGTTCTATTTATTTATTTGTTATTATTTATAGCCCAATTTTCAGCTAAGATTGAATCCCAGAGCAGATTGTTGGCTGCTGTGGTTTTTAATTCAGGGTACAGACACTGGATAATTAAAGATGCTTGGGTATGCACATGAGACATTAAAAAAAAAAAACAATTTTGTTTGAATCCTGGCATCTTATATTATAAAGTGGGTCAGTTAATTTGGAGTGTAGTTTAGATATTGAGTAGATATTTGAAACCGAACTGACCCAGGAGTTTCCGAAAGAGTACATCTTACTCAGAATAAAATTGTTGGTTGAATTACAGGTGAAACAAAACCTTTGCTAGGCAAAAACATAGTATGCCCTTTAGGTAGAATATTCAGGGTAGCCACTACATGATAGGTGAATGAACATGGACATGGAAATCTTCACATACACCAGTGCAGAATGGTGTAACATAAGGACTGGAATGAAAAAACCAATCTAGCACCATTGCTCTGGTACATATACAGAAGCAAAAATCAATCTATAATATGTGATAGATCAAATTGCAGCACCACAAAACCATGCTGACAAATCATATTTTCAAGTAATATGTTGTAGCAGCTTACTCAAGCAGATGTCACCCAGACTTGTTGGACTGCAATTCTCATTATTCGTGGTCCAGTATATCTGGGTGTCACCTGGCTAAGAGATATTTTATTACCCTATGTCCAGTATATGGGAAATATGACACCCAGAGCCACGTGAGTGAGATGAGCAACCATATAAATTTACTAAATAAATAAATGAGTCTCCTAAAGTTTTTATATAGTCAAAAAAAAAGTCTGAGATTCATCTAACTAAAAAGATAACTAAAAAAAAATTACTAAAAAGACTCAGTGACTGTATATAACCCATATATATCTGTAATATATCAATAATGGCTACTGAAAAACTTGGGCTAATCAAATTTCTTCGAATGAATATGATTAAAGGAAGAAAAGTCATCATGAGTTCTATTCTGATCTACTTGAATAGAAGACATAGAACAGATATACAGCATTTGTTTCTTTTGACAAATACGGATTTTTCAAAGACTTCTATAATAATATGGGAGCTAATTTCTGAATACATATGAACATAAAGTATAAAAGATATATGAATCTCACATATTCTCAACTAAGCTATCAGTCCACCTAGTTCAGTGTGTTCATTATTGTCTATATCGATAGGCAGGAACTTCTCAGGGTTTAATCCTCTCTCTCTAGAGATACTGAACATTGAACCTGGAATAGTTTGCGTGTAAAATCTACTTTACAAAGCTGAGCGATTGTGATTATAAATATGAAAAAAAATAAAATTCATTTAACTGGTATTTAAATATAAAAATGTAAAATGAATTGCAAGTACCTTTTGATATTCACATACATAACTATCAAACAATTCTCAGCAACGTTACATAAAACTCAGAAAAAAAAAATCTTGATGTGTCTAACTATATATACCCCTTAGCCAGTAGGGTGTAGGTAATAGTATATTGGCTTGCAAGTTAGTCTTACATGGCCACCTATCTCAAATACATGACTCTAAGTGGTTAACAATATTAAAATGATTTTAAAATTAATTATAACACTAATAACAACTGGAAAAAATATAAAGCCACAATTAAACATTCAACATAACCAAGAAATGGGTTCCATTCCTCATTCAGAAAGAAGCTTAGACAAATGCCTCCCTGATTCCCTGGTTTATAAGGGGGGAGGTTAAGTACAATCAAATTTGCAATCAATCAAATCTTGATTAAGGTCATAGACCATAAAATGCTGTTGTGACTACCTATCTCAATAAAGCATAGTTATAATATTCCTATGGAGTTGATTTTGGGGTGGAGGTATGGTCTACCCAATGGGGCTGACAATTTTTGGGATCAACTATGGGAATTGAAAAAAACACCAATCAAGAAATGTGCTACAGGCTAACATCTGGTAGAGTAACAAAGAAGGCCTTGAAAAAGATTTCAGAAGTCAGGATGTGTCTATACCTACAAAGATCAGAACTCTGCAAAAAATGGTTTTTCCTGTAGGGCTTTATGGAAGTGAAGCTTGGAATTTGAAGAAATAGTAAGAATATTGGTGCTTTTGAACTTTGTTTCCTAAGAATGTCATGGATAGCCAATAAAATAAACCAACTGTAGAGAGTAAAGAGGATGGCCTTGACACAGAGAGCAGATCCGTTACTAAAATGACAAGGAAAGAAGGAGGAATTCAGAAAAACTTCTCAGACATGTCCCTAATGCACATTTTGATAAAGGGATAGAACGTAAATATAATCAGATTTGCAAGATTGGTGTCAGCCCCAAGATATAGTTCACACCAAGAAATCAACTCGACATTCAGATTAATAATAATAATAATAATAATAATAATAATAATAATAATAATAATAATAATAATAATAATACTCGGCACACTGGGTGCTATGCCTAAAAACCTAGGCAAGCACTTAAAAACAATTGGTGCTGACAAGATCACTATTGGACAGCTGCAGAAGATCACCTTACTGGGATCTACTCGCGTAATTCGCGGATACACCATACAGTCCTAAACATTTGGGAAGTGTTTAACTAGTGCTTTGTAATATGAAACCCAGCATGGTTATCTCGTCTGCTGTATATACTGTCATTTTTGTGTATAATGAGAATGATGATGACGATGACGACGATGATAATAATAATAATAATAATAATAATAATAATAATAATAATAATAATAATAATAGCAATCAAATCTTGCCACTGAAATTGCTATTGGGAGGAACTTTTCCCCTAACTTCAAGGTAACAATTGAGTCCTTCACACCAATAGCCTTTGATAGACTTACCCCCAAATAAATTTATGTAAATCCTTTGAAAGCCATCAAAATTAGTGACCATCACTCCATTTTGTGATATTAAATATTACTTGGAGAATATACTAGGTAAGCAGTATTAAACTTAATTTTATAACAGCAACCTAAATCTGGTTTCTGGTACTATCTAATAACATTTTCCAGTGTCACCTGAACTATTGTCCTCCTTCACACTATACAGCAGCTATCTGTAATAGAAGGAACATATTAAGCTATTGTTAATAGGAGGAACATATATTTAGTTTTAAAAGCTTTCTAGATAGAAGGATTTATACTGTATAGCAGATAATTCTGTGATTTTCTGCATCAATGTAAGGAAAGATTGACTATTTTCACTGCTTTATGAAATGCAGCTCTTTTGTCCTTAAACACCTTCATATTATGGTTTAATTTCTAAGCTTCCTTGGTTAGGGGCTCACTGCATATAAAAAAAAAAAACCCTGCACTTTCAAACAAATTTCACTTTGGCCTTTTCAGCAATGCCTTGTAAATTTCACCACTTTTCATATCATACAGTTCTTCAAAAGATGCCTTAATAATTGCATGAGAGCAAGAATGAATCTGAAGAGCGTTCAGGCAGCTAATATAAGTGCATTTGTAAAGGCTTTGTATTATAAACCCAGAATAATTCTGGAATGACAACTATAGTGTCTTCTCCAACAGGAAGAATGTCTTATATCATGAAAGGAATGATTTTCATAATCAAGTTTGCTTTTTAAAGAGTGCTCAGCATATTTTCATTTCTGTGGGAATAAATCCAAGCGTGTTTTATGTCTTTTATTATACTTGTTAAAGGTCTTGAATCTAGACTATAGTAGCAAACAGTACAGACTGTAGGCTTTAAGTTCTGTTTTCTCCAGTAGATGTCACTTGCAGTACATAATAATTTATGTATAAAATAAATAAATAAGTGCAGTATTTGATCCTTATGTATTTGAAAGCCTTTTTAGTGCTTGTGGTTTCTTACTCAGACAATAAATTGAGGCATTTAAGTTCTTTAAACACCAACAGTGAAGCAAATTAGTTTATTTCCAGTTTGATGTAGAAAAGTGTTTTGATAAAAATTGCATTAGTTGAAAAAAACAAAACAAAAGAGAAGCAAATACATTCTATACAAAATACAACAACTGGATTGCAATCTGCATACTAGTATGGGTGTGTTGGGTTTAACTTAGATTTTAAATAATTTTACTCGCTTACAAATGTTATTTGATTCTGTTTTTGAATCACTCTATATATCAATAAGGAATTTACAATTTGAATGTGCATCCTCATATATACTTGCAAGCTTGGCAAAATTTGCAGAATTATATACACATATCTGAAGGGGAAAGAAGGAAATAAAGGGAAGAAATAATGCCCAGATCAACATAATGATAACTTTATGTACCATGTGGACCTAATGGTGACTAATGGGGGAAAAATGATAAGTAAAATGGAGAGTTTAATTGGAATGGCACAGAAGACTTCATGACTGGCTCTCTAGATTTCTAGATAGGGACACTGAAATATTATTTTTATTGAATCTTATTGGAAAATAAATATAGCAGACATGAGTGCTAATTTACAAATGCAATTGAAACTCATAGATATGCAAAAATAGAAAAAAATCATTTCGGCAAAAAGATACAAGTTACAATGGAAGTTAGAATCAGCTGAATCAGAATAACTGAGTGTGTTTATTGACCACAGATATTAAGTAGCTGTTGGGGGAGAGAGACACAAAAAAATTGGATGAGGTCAAAAAATGGAAAATCCTAAAAAAGACCATGGCTGGTGGGTGGGTGAAACAGTGAATAGAATCACTGCATAATGCAACATACTGTTGTCACTTCCATTTGTAGAAATGTCAAGTATAGGAGAAGAGTTAATTGTGACACTGACAGTTATGAATTAAAAGTTTTTACTTAGAAAGAAAAATGAGTAAACTTTATGGGAACATATTCATTTCTCAAAAAGAGCATGACCAGAGTTTGAGGTTGAAACCAAAGGATGCACTGTTTCCTCGCAACCTTCACTAGCAGGCAAGATTCAACTGTGGCACATTTCCTGTGGGCAATAAAGAGAAAAGCATATCATACAGCTACATACTGTTGTAACAAAACAAAACAAAGCAAAAACTAAAGCAACTAAGCCATCCTATTCTGAATCTGTAATAGTCAAAATGGGACACAATCTTTTTGCAGACATGTATCCTTTCATATATTGTAAAACTTGCTTTAGGTTATTTGTTCTCCAACAACCAGTGTAACTGTTATTTTCATCCTACATAATAAGCCTTGTGGGCATACTTTTTGGATATATTTGGTTTTAAGACATATTTGTTCTCACTTTCTAACTGTGCGATTATATTTTTGTAAACATCAACAGGAAAGGAGAAAGGGAAACATACCTGCTTAGGTCAATGTTAGAAAATGGTCTTTATTTTCCCATCCATAATCTACCAGAAATTTAATCATTGTATGTCTTACTTATTCACATGTTATGCAGCTCTTTAATTCCTTTAGCAGTAGAAAAACTAATACTGAAATCTTTTTTTAATTACTCAACAGGAAATTAAGGTTGCCAGCTATTTTTCTGCAAGGAACTCCTCTGCTTTTAGCAGCTGTGGAAAAAACAAGATTTCTTTCTTATATGGACATGTATAAGGAGAAAAGATTCCCAGGTTTTTATTTATTCTGCTCGTAAAAGCAGTAGAATTAACTCCTTCTATATTCAACATATGATCTTGATCCAAGGCTTTTCCATCCTTAGGGAGATTGTGTCTGGATTGCCAAAATATGGCTGACTGCCAGATGTCAGCAAAAATATGTTGTATATAATGGCATAATGTATACATTGCAAAAGCTTTTGTGCTGAATTTATAATATATGGGTACAGATAAAACATTTCATGTACGTCAATTAAAAGTACATAGATCTCTTTGAAGATCTTAGCCCCTCTGAAATGAATGAAATAAACAAGGAATTAACATTAATTCTATAACTTTATTGTGTCTCAATAAAGTATATGACTGTGTTAACTTTCTTCAGATTAAAAACAAAGATCTATAAGGCTTTTTAGAGCATCCTGCAAATTCACTCAGAGCTATTTACAGGTTTTGCTTTGGTACAACTTGCTAGAAATTAATGAATTTGCTATAATGAAGATTGGAGAGTCAAGTGCTAAACCTATTAAAGTTCTTCAACAGTCCTTAAATGTCTGCTAAGAAGTGCCTTTAAAATGAGTGGTGTTTAGTCCCAGATAACTTGGAACAGAATTTTAGTTAACACTTAAATCTTTGACATGTCTTCTCAAAATTAAGTCCCAATTGGATTTATTCTCAGGGATATTAATAAAGTTTAAGTCTTCAGTTTAAGAACTAGTTCCATTCCCAAGGTTTTGTCTATCAGTTGAATGTATGTATTAGTCAGAACACTATACATTATACAATATTATACAAGTAGCATAGCGTAATGAACATGAACCATTGTTTATCTAATTTGAATCCTTGTGTATTTAACCTGAACTTTGCTACAATAAGCTCATTTCTTAACTTTGGCTCAGGGGTTTCAGCCAAACCGGTAGCTCCAAGGATCATGTATGAGCGAACTGACTGCTGGACCTGCCACCCACCCTGGTTCTATATTGATCTTTATTTACTGGTTTTGAAGCTCAGCTGATTGCCACGTGTCAGCTGTTGAAGACACAGGGAGAGTGCAGGATTGCAGGAAAAGGTCAATAGTAAACTCTCTGCATGCGCACAAAGTGTGCATTTGGCATGTGTGTGCAAAGCACGCCCACCAAGCCATACCCACAGAACCTGGAGGTAAAAAAAAAGTTGAATCCCACCACTGCTTTGGTTGTCCTTCAACTGGGGTGTACTTAACCCAGGGACTTGCTGAATAGGATTGCTGAAGATTTTAGAAATATGTGATTTGTAAATTTTCCATAACTCCATAATTTCTAATAACGGTAATTGCAACTTCTCAGTACTGATGTAAAAGTAGCATTGTCTCTTTTCATGTAGGTCTAGCAATATATACATTAATGTATCCTGACATTACGGTATTGAATATTTTTCTTGAAGCACAGCTCTGATGTCCTCTAATTATTCACCATACCTGTTGTAGTCCATGAGTGACATTAGCTTTTAAAACAGGTCAGTCTTTGCCACTTTTCCATTTCTATTTAAAAAACAAACTGAATTATCATTATTTCCTGAATTAGCCGGCCCAATCTACAGTACTTGTGCATAGCTACTTTATCATGGAGAAATTAGGCAACACAGCTATATTATGTATTGTTATGAAGTGCAGGTAATGTAAATGATCCAAAAGACAGACTAGTGAACCTGCTAATTTGGGAAATAAGAAAAGGACTGGTATCATTTGTTTTTATATTAGGAAAGGGGCTGACTTCTTAAAATAGAATGAACTGGATCCTAGAGTACATATGAATGCAAATGTTCTCCAAGAGAAACAAGGAACGTTTTACTGATCCTTAACCCTGACTCATGCTACATACTTACTCCTACATTTTGGGATATTAGAGAATCTAATACTAAAGAGCTTTGATAGTGTGGGCGTGGCTGCTGCCTTGAGTTTTTAAAATTTCTTCTGCAGATATCCTTGCCTCATCCATTGGCAAGCAATAATAATGCATCTTCCTTCACAGCTTCCAGGTTCTCAGTTAGTATGTTCAGATTCAATTCTCTATAATCAAACTTCAAAATATAATTTACTTGTTCTAAAAGTAATCTTTAAAATATTCAGTCATCTTTATACTATCACTTTTTGCAGTTGTTTGCACAAATGATAGTGAGATAAGAGTAATGGAACATAGAAAGATATAGTAGCTGTGTAATAAGAATACAGGTGATTTTTCTTTTTAAAAAATCTGTTGTCAGATCCAGACCAACAACAACATAGAATAATCCAGTCAAAATTCGGTTCTTTATTTGTTCATACCAAATAGACAGAATATTGCCAGTGTAAATCTTTACTATTTTCACTTTATTGAATATACCCTGGGAGATTCTAGGGAGTGGCTGTTCTAACTCTCTTCCTCTGTCTCCTATCCAGCTGTGGTTATGTCGTCTTTTGTTGCATCCTTGGAATATGCTCCCTTCTTCCCTGGAAATTATTGCATCACTGGTAAACCATCATACCACCTCTCCCCTCTGTTGACCCATCACATCCGTAGAACATAGCCTAATTACCCTTTCAATTAAAGACTGGTTTAAATAGAAAAATATTTTAATTTCACCTTAACACTTGTACAGGTGGATAAAAAGGGCAAATCAGAAGGGTAGAGTTTATTATTTGAAAGAGAATGGGAAGAGATCCCATTCTCTTGTACCTCTCAGCCTAACACATATGAACAATAGCTATTCAGAAAGGACAGGAATGGTAAGGAAACAGAAGTGCATAAGGTTTCTATTTATAAATTTGTTTGTGTTACCTCTAGTCATCTGTTGCGGCTGACGGAGCTGGCAGCAGAGTCAGACAGTAGTGAGGAGGTTGGGAAGGAACCTGGGCCAGTCTTGGAGGCTGAGGAAGACTTGGACGAGGGCTCTGCATCAGAGGCAGAGATGGGGCCAAGACAGGCTGGCAGTCTCGGACTCAGACAGTAGTGAGGCGGTGGAGTTTCTGGAACCGGTTCCCAGACTGCACATGCACAGGGCTACCAGGAGACAAGAACAATTGAGAAATCAGGATTGACTCAGGAGTAAGGCCACACCTCAGAGATGATTGGCCCCTCCCATAGGACATAAAAGAGGAGTGAACAAGATGTGAGCTTTTGCAGGAAGCAATTAGTTTGTCTGGTCAATTCAAGCTTTGAAAAGTTCTGTTTGACTCTGTGTTAAGTTTGGCCTTGCCCTGCATTTGGTAATTAGTTCTCTGGCAGCATTCCAAGTGTGATAAGGTGGGTGTTTATAAACATTCCCCTGAAAGACTGTTTTGTGAAGCTTTGCAGACTGTGAATTCACAGCCGTGGAAATAAAAGAAGTTTTGCTGGGACTAAGATTGCATTTTATGCTTTCTAAGGAAGCCTAGGTCAGAACATCATCCTTGTCTTACAATCATTCATTCACTGACCATTTGAAATTACAACATGACTTATGGCCATTTTTCACAACCGAGACCATTGCATCATCCCCATGGTCACAGAATCAAAATTTGTACGCTTGGCAACTGGCATGTATTTATGACAGTTGCAGTGTCCCAAGGTCATGTGATCACCTTTTGTGATCTTCTGACAAGCAGTCAGTTCCTCACGATGAGGAAACCATTCATTTAACGACCATATTACTGTCTTTAACAATTGCACTGGTTCCTTTAACAACTGTAGCAAGAAAGATTGTAAAATGGGGCCAAACTCACTGAATAAATGTCTTGCTTAGTGATGGAAATCTTAGGCTTAATTGTGGTCTTAAGTTGAAGTCTACCTGTATTAAGTTTACAGAATTGCATATTCAACACACACTGAATGTTTTTCTGATTACGCTGAGAAATTTAGGTTGCAAGTGAAGAGAAGGACCAGGGGAGACATGATAGCAGTCTTCCAATATTTGAGGGGTTGTCACAGAGAGGAAGGGGTCAAGCTATTTTCTAAAGCACCTGTAGGCCAGACAAGGAATAATGGATGGAAACTGAAGGAGAGATTTAACCTGGAAATAAGGAGAACAATCAACCAATGGAACAGCTTGCCCTCAGAAGTTGTAGGAGCTTCATCACTGAAGTTGTGGGAGCGCCATCACTTGAGACTTTCAAGAAGAGACTGGACTCCTATCTGTCCAAAATGATGTTGGGTCTCCTGCTTGGGTAGGGGGTTGGACTAAATGACCTACAAGATCCCTTCCAACTCTGATTATCTGTTAATTCTACAGTTTCTGCAATGGCAATCTAAGGATCAGAGCAAAATTTGAATTCCCTCCCCAAATGAAAGAATGGGATCTGACCTTCAAGGTTTAAAACCTCCCAGTGCCATCACTTAACTGAAAATGGGTTTTTTCTGATGTGAAACGTTCTAATAATATTGAAAAGAGGAAAAAGGAAGCACTGGCAAAGGTGGGGCAGCAGAGCAGTAGATTAATACGTGTACCCTGCCCATTGTTCTTTTTGTAAGTTTAATCTTAAAAGTCATCCATAATAGCATAAGAACAATTGTCTGCTTTAAGCCTCCCTGGGAATATTGTGCACACTGCAGTAGTCAAGGAAAAATGAAACCAAGACATGAATAACTGTTGCCAAATCTGACTGAATCAGGAAGAGTCACAGGAGGGCACCAAGTAATTATAAAATAACATCCCTCCAATACTAACTTACTCCGGTATTAACATTCCGCAACTGCTCTTTATTCTGCAATAATGCTTTCTCTTTCCCAGTAGAAATAACTACTTCATAAATGATGACTGCAAGTTAAAAAGCATCCCTTCCACAGGTCAAGTTAGAGCAAGGAATATAAACCTGTTTCAGTGCTCAAAATATTGAACAGCATTTAATCAAATATTTGTTCGGAAAATCTGTTCTGTCCCTGATCATGAAGATGTGAGTAAAATGTTTTACACTTTGGAGAGTGAATCCTTTTCCGATGGCTTTTTTCTTGGTCACCATTCAGAATTTATGAAGGCATACCTGCCTAGAATTTAAATATGGAACCCAAAAGGGTATTTTGATATTGGAAAAGTACCAAAGACAGTTCATTCTCTGACAGGACCAGCTTGGAGATTGGTGAGGACACAAGGTTATTTGATATCTAGGTCTCCCCTTCCATAATATTTTGACGTGGGTTAATTGCCAACTTCACCTATTAAGAGAAGAATAGGTTGTCCTCAACTTACAACCACAATTGAGACCAACATTTCTAATTGCTAAATGAAAAAAAAATGTTATGTTTTGCCCCATTTTGTGACCATTCTCGCCACTGTTGTTTAGTGAATTGCTGGATTTGTTTAGTTAATAACATGGTTGTTAAACAAATCTGGCTTCCCCATTGACTATACTTATCAGAAGATCAAAAAAGTTGATTGCAAGACCCCCAGACACTACAACCTTCATAAATATGAATTGGCTGTTAAGCCTCTGAATTTTGATCACATGACCATGGGGATGCTGCAAAGGTCATAAGTGTGAAAAATGGTCATAAGTCACTTTTTTCAGGGTCATTGTAACTTTGAAGGTCACCAAACGAACTGTTCAAATGAATTGTTGTAAGTTGAGGACTACCTGTACAACAAAGATTGTACAACTTTCTTCAGAAAGAATGATGTATCATCTCAGTTTATTTTGATTCTGAGGCCATCAGTGACTGTGTTTAAAATGACCTGATTTGACCCAGTAAAAATGTCACATCAGAATTATCCCTGGAAGAAAACTGAACGCGAAGCAGCTGAGGAAAAGCGATGCAAAATATAATTATTTGTTGGTTTTCAATGGATAAATGTTTAAAAACCAACACAGTTAAATTAAGTTATTGTCAATGAACAGAGTTTCCTTTTGATACTTCAGGCTCATCATTATTTTTGAAATGTCCATGTTAATTCACCCATTCAGACCTTTTCAAATACTGATACTAAAAACTGGCCAATATGAAATAGCTTGGATTGAAATGGCTATTATGGCTGTCTTTGAAAAGATGTTGCTGCTTCCAACAACTGCTCTAAACATGTGTAATTCACTGGATGCTAATATTCCAGTAAATATCAGTTGGCTCATCTGCAGTGGATATAATTTTATATCAGTACCTGGGTCAGTAAATACACCATCAAACAAATAAGGGTTACAATTTATTTAAGTATTTTATGATATCTTCATACTGGATGGTAAAGTAAAATTATTCCCCCTCCAAAAAAACCCCAAAACTCAAAGCATCTTTGCTTTTAATTATTTCCAACTGAATATAATTTTGTTAAGAATGTATATAAGAATGTATATAATGTATATAAGAATGTATATAATTTAAATGTATATTTATGTCTTTCTGTCTGTCTTTCAGTCTGTCTGTTTTAGATCTTAAACCGAACTTTCTACAACCAGAACCTAATTTGGCATGGGGTGAGATGGGAACGATAAAAACACAAAACTGAAAATGAGCCAGTTTCAGCCAAAGGCTTCAAAGACATAATAATAATAATAATAATAATCCTCTCATGGGGTATGCAGTTGGGCAGTGGTACAAGAGGTTGCCAACGCTAAACTTTTCGCTTCCTTTTTTCCATCATGCGATGCAGAATGATGCTATTTTTAAGGGGTTAGAAAGAACTTCAGAAGCCCTATTCTGCTCGCCATCCCTAGCTTATTAATACTTGCAATCAGCAAAGTAAAGCTTTGCAGGGTAAAATAAAAACTTTCCTTGATTGAATGAAGGAGGAGGGCTGGCTGTGACAACAGAGAAAAGGAAACTTCATTTCCCTGAAGTGACTTGGCATCAGGCTCAGGCATAACATGATTTCTTTGGTTTCATTTTAACATGATGTACACACCTAGCCATTGTGATTAATAAGCCTATAATATATAGGTAAATGTTCTGAATAAAAAGGACCATTATGACAGTTAACAAAACAGAGTTTAAATAACCATGGTGGAAAACAGTGTTTAAACACTCAATAGCCATGGAACAAAATATTTCCTGAGTATGTTTCCATACAATAGAATGGGACTTTAATTGATTAGTCTGTATTTATTCATATAATTTTTTTTTACTTTAACAAAGCAATCAAGGACAATACAAGATTTTGATCAGTCAAAATACTTGTAACACTGTTTATTTTAAATGAGAGAAAAAGAGGTATTTGATCAGTTGATAGTTTTTGAACAGTGGAGATTATGGAACAGAACATAAAATTGCAAAAAATATTTTTTTTAAATTTACCACCTATACCAAACTTCCTTGGTTTGAGAAATGATAACCACAATTTATGAAATATACCCTCATCAAATTGCAATTGTTTGGCTATGTGTTATTATTTGACATTGTCTTGCTCTAACTTTGTTGATGAAGCTATTTTGAATCATTTCTGAGTGCCTATGATTCGGAATCATTAGTATGCAATTCATGTGTATGCTTTTTCTGCATGTATGGTTATTTCTGCTAAGTGTCTGAATATCTCTCCTTATTTACATTGAAAGAAAGCTTATAAGGACTATATATTTTTACTTCCTTGGGTACCTTTCCTGGTAATATAGGCAATTGGAATCAATTGATACAGCCTAGCTACTCATCATTTTGATGTACAATATTATAACATGAAAGACTTTTATCTTCCAAATGTCTGTAGAACTTACTTCCAACTACAGTAAGGTTCTGTAGGATTGCTGCCCTAATTTGCATTTGTTTAGATTAGCTGAATATGATTAGCTGAATATGATTAATTTGCATTTCTTTAGATTAGCTGAAGTCCAATTTTAAATAAGTTAATTTTACAACTTTACAATTTTAAATATGTTAAAGTCCAACTTTACAATGAACTCTAAGTCTGAAGTTTAATTTATTTCTATCATTTTTGAAAACAATATAAAAGTTTAAAGTTTGATGAAATCTAGAGCTTGGGAAATGTTTAATAGTTTTAGACTTTATTACCAAATAAAATAGGTCTTCTTTTTATATGTCCAATTGTTTTGCTTTTGCTAGTAAAGGGAATAGCTGATGAGCATTTGTCTGTAAGCACTACCCCACAACACAATCAGCAGCACTTTAATATACTTTGATACACAAAATATTAAAAAGTGCACAGATATTTGAAATTGGGTTTGATTCTCGACAATCATATTTATTCTTTGAGCCCGCATACTTGCCTCTTGCCTCAGCCACAAGTGCCCCAAGCATGTTTCACAACATATGTGTGTGGCTCTTGACCTTGTGATCTAATTCAGTTTGAATATTTTATATAGAACCCACTGGTTGCAAATTGTGAAGCAGAAGGCCATTTTCATGGTGGAAAACCTATTTGAATACCTTATTAAATTAATTAGAGTATTTCACCATTTAAAAAAAATGGGAGTATAATCCAAACAAACTATTAACTCCTCAATTTAATTAATATTTAAATCTCCACCTTGCATCAATATGTTCAAAAAATTGAATAGCCCAAAACATGATGCTTGCATTGGAGATTTAAAAAGTCATGAAAAAAAAATTAAAAAATGTTATAAATAGCATCATATTATGAACATATTTTCCAGTTTACCACTGAGAATATATTAATCTGGCCACAATGATACTATTAACATACTATTTGTTGTATATGAATCACTGGAATATTTAAGAAATTTGTCATTTTAAAACAAATAACTTACCATTATTGTCTACATAGTGAAGTTATACTATTATGCATGTATGTGTCACAGTCCTCTGACCCCAATCCTAATCTATTAAAAATCAATAGTTTTTGGTCAGATTGAGTGAAAAATTGCTTTGCTAATGTGTTTCATGATGTGGTTTATCTCCAGGACTGAAGCATCATTCTTAAAGCCATTGAACTTTATGGTGCTTACCTCTCAATAAGTATGTAGGATGTGGCTGCACCAACAGTAAGGAGACATAAGCCCTTATACTAGCAAACTAAAGTAATTATCTTCAGAAACCAACAGAGCTGATTCTTCATCTTTATTCATGTACACCAATAAAACTGAATATCAGAACCACACTTCTGTCAAGGATTTTTATCTAATGGCCTTGAACAAGTTAAGGATTCTATAAAATGATTCTAAAATGGAATTCATAATAAATAGTTGAAGGAGTATTGTTAAGATGAATGCAGGAAAAAATCATACGCCACACCATACATTGACAAGTTTTCTACAAATGTTTAATCATTAACATTCAAATATAGATAACTTTATTTTATGACATATATTTTATTTATTATCAGGCAATATTAAATGTATAATGGCTTAGTTTCTCAAGCTTCTAAAGGTCTTATATATTTGAATATTTTCTTAGCATATGAGAGAAACTGAGTTATAATCAGATCTTCTCTCAACCCACTTCTCTGGATAATTTTTAGCCAGGTGTACCCTTGATCTAAGAATGGCATTTCTGCTGAATGCCATTAAGGAAGCTCGAACTCCATGTGTATATCACATCCCTTTTCATGTTTCTCAGAAGAATTTGTCTTGGCAAGTATTCCAGATAAAAGTGAAACATGGGACAAAAGATTGCCTATTCTCAAAGTCTGCAAACTGTTATGTTATGGGATTGAATAAATTTGCTGTGAGTTACATTGCACATGAAGAAATTAACAGTTCGCTCTTCTGCAAGTGCCACTCAACTAATTATCATTAATTGTAAATAACTCCCCACATTCTGAGCCACTAATATGTAAATGTAAGTGGAAGCAAAGCCTCCCTCAAGTCAATGAGCAAAATTCCCAAATCTAGTGAAATTTTTGGGTGATGCAGACCATGCTGTAAGTCATTCTGTCTTTCTGCTGCAGTAAAAGAGGAACCACAACAAATTAAATTTTATCAGTTTTATTTCTTTTTTCTAGTTCTTTATCAAATCTGCTTCCTGGTTGCTGATGGTTTTGTAGCCCATAAAAGAGAGAGAGGGAGAGGTGGGGTGGAGCGGTGGAGGGGGGAGGGATAAGAGGGGGAGAAAGAGAATTCAATTTGCCTGTGAATTGATTCAAGGATATATATTGTTCCTGCCTTTAGCAGTTCTCTACCTTTGTTTTAAACTAAGTCAACTTGATCTAAACTTTCCTAGGAATACTTTTGTAAAACTATCACAAGATCTTGTAATCTTCCCAACCCCACCTGCAGTACCCATTTTTCTGTAAGGATCAGTGTCAAGGAAAATATCAGGTTGAAACTTTAAGGCATAAGCATCTTAAAAAGAAAAGAAAGCAATGATTAATGTAACTGAAAGAAAATGAAACATATAGTTAGATGTGTTTTAAAATAAAACAAAAAAGTTTGAAACTGTATTAATTATTCTGTAGGGGTAACAGGGTTGCAATATTTTCAGTTCTGACTAACACTAGCAGATAACAGCAAATCTGAAGAATTCCAGACATTCACAAGAGTTGTTGGCTTGTTTTCAAGAGCGGATGTGTTTGGGGGTGGGGGACTCCCCTCCCTTTTCTGTTTGCCATAGTTATAGGTTCAAGTTTCTTTATCCTGCCTGAACTGGAGGTGAGTTGACAGATCAAATGAAAGCTAAATGGTCAAAATGAAGAACTTACCAGAACTCCTGTTTAAGAAAGAGACAGGGTGTCTAAGAATTGTTTTCCCCTTCCAGTGTCATCACAACCCACAGCATCCCTTCTTGCCCCTGATCCTATTAATTTGACAACCCAATCCTGTGATCAGAAGCCCTTGGAATGATGATGCAGAATATCACCCTTGCTTTCCGGGAAGGATGGAGGTGGCCGGGGTGGTGGTGGTAAGGGTGGGATTTGTATTTTAATTACTATGTAACTAAGGAAAGGGGAGGAGTGTGTTTGGAAAGATGGAGTGGGACATCTGGCTCAAATGGATTACTGTTTTGTTTATTTGTTTTTTCAGAAAGAAAAGGAGGCAGGCAAGAACTTGGAATTTGGTAAAATCCTTTTTGAGGAATTTCTGTCTGGGGAAAACACCTCAATTAATATTGATACTCATAACCACAAATATTCATTAATATCCATTTATTACTTAACGGTACTTAATACTGTTACAAATCTCTGTCACCCAAGCCTTTACTTTTAGAGCCTTCTGTATCCTGGACATTTAGCTTGATTCATTTGTTCATTTGAACCAACAAAACAGGCCACTTGGTTATCTCCTATCCTTGTCCCCAAAATTGCTTAGGTGCACTAAGCATGGTTACATCTGCTTAGTATTTGGATGGGAGACCCAGAGGAAATGCTGGGGTTGCAGCTTGGGAAGAAAATCTGGTTTGAAGGAAACTGGCAAATTAATTTTAGATTTTGCATTGGATTATTTGCATCAAGGAAACAATGAGCAGGTGAAACCACCTGCTGGATGGTCAGGCTGGACTCAAGGAAAGTTTACTAACCAAAGGATTGTCTGCAGGGAGGGGGTCAAAAAAAAGTCAAGATGGTGTCCACAACGATGCTATCGAAGCTCCAGGTGATTTTTGTGTGATTTGCACCATCGTGAGCATTATCCTGATTTTTTTGAACCCTACCTGAGAATAACCTCTGCAGAGGGAAGTTTAGGGACAAGTTGAGCTGCTCTCTGGAAGAAACGTTTGTTACCGGGCATGAGGAAGCCACTTGGTGAAGGCGAGGCCACGTTCCTAAACGAGATGTCCATCTCTTGAGTTTGTCAGGGCTCATAAAATGGGCATCGATTATTCCAAGAGCCATTCATTATCGCCCAGGATGCTTACTGCAGCAATGGGAAAGGTTAAAAAGGAAAGCGACCCGCTGCCTGCCTGACACAAAGTCATTAGGTAAACGAGGTATTCATACAGGTTAGAACGAAGGTCAGGCGGATTGTCCGGGAAGACGGAGGATGAGGCTCTGCCTTGAGCCTGGGGAGAGAGCAACAAAGGCAAACACAGCTGACCCTCTCCCTCCCGTCCACGGGAAGAGCGCAGCCTTATTCTGGCATCTGTCCGCCTCGCTGTTGGATGCTCGGAAAAAAGGTCCGGTCCTTCGGGCGGGCTTTTGGACCGGGAATGGGAGACCCGGTGTCCCCAAGCTCTCTTTCCTCGTTTTATCAAATAAAGGGCGAAGTTTGAAGAATCGCCCCATCACCGACGATTATAATCCGTAAGATCAAGAGGAAAAGATGGGGAGAGCGATACTTATTTATGTACATATTTTCCCCCACTCTAATTACAGAAATTAATCCTCTTATGGCTAAAAGATAAAGTCCCTAGCATGTCTTTGATGTTTAATGGCGTCACTTGTGGCCAACCTGTCAGCCGATTATGGGATAATTGTTAAATGCTTCATGTTTTAGGGGAGGGGATGAGGGAGAGTTGAAACCGGGTTTCCTCTCGTCTCCAAAACCAGGACTGAACCTGGGATAAAATTTGGAGCGGCTGCTTTTTTTCACTGCTCTTCGTTTGATTCATTCAGCCTCTGTTCCTGTTTAGTTTAGTTTATTTTCACAGGAGAGATGTTCTCCAGTCTTCGTTCCCCCATTCAGCATGCTATAAAGTTTTAAAAGGTGTGTGGGAGAGAGGGATTTTGTGACTATCACCGTCCCACTTCCCAGGGATGGATAATCGCCAACAAAACACACACACAAACTCACACGCAAAGGTGGGGTGGGATGGGGAGGACACCCATAAAGCAAGCCCTAGCAGCTCTTTTCCCGCGGCTTCATTTGGTCCAGTTCTCGATTTCAAATTTCTGGGGAGGTTTTGGATGCCACTGAGTAGAGAGGAAACCATCTGTGGAAAAGTGGGGCGACAGACCAAAGTCGACCAATTGCCCCCTGAAACCCGAATCTTTCCCCTTCCCTATTCTCAAACACCTGCTTCATTCCCTTCGAGGAAGGAAGGAAGGAAGGAAGGAAGGAAGGAAGGAAGGAAGGAAGGAAGGAAGGAAGGAAGGAAGGAAAGGAAGTCGGTGGAATAAATTAAAATCCACACAGCTTCTTTTTTGCGAATTCCTGAAAGGAAAGAAAGAACAAAACATCAGATTACACATATATCATCTGGGAATACTTAAGACAGGTGGTCTTGGTGGGGTCAAATAATAGCTTCGGACTTTCAGGCATTTTGATCTGGGGAGATTTTGTGAGGCTAAGTCTGCGAAGAAACGCCATCCAAAAGTCCCCAAGAACTCATCGAAAAGTGCCTCCCTACGCGTCCGCCTCTCCTCTCCCTTCTCTCTTTAGGCGAAAGACTCGCCGCTTTCCCGCGTAGACCGGCATGGAAAGCGATCAGCCTCCAAATCAGCCCGGGGCAGCTTGGCGGCCTGAGGCACGCACATCCTCCCAGAAAGCCTGCGGGCGTTTAGAGACGGTTTGCGCGGAGCCAAGGGAGCCTTTCCGAGTCTCCGTAGGTATCCGCGACTCAACGGCACGCTGAGTCGCTGCGCCCTGGGCGCTTTAGTTTTGCACAGCGGAACCGTCGAGCTCAGAGACATCCGAAGGCGCTGCTTGCCGGCTCGGCCGTTTTGGAACGCGGTTCGGATCTCCCTGCGCAATTCAGAGGATTCGGGTGGCCGAATCGGGCACTGGGCGCTTGGTGTGACGCAGCCCCTTTTGGGCCGCGGGCGACGGTTTAAAGCTCCTTGCAGCGGGACTAGGTTGGTTTAGAGGCCCAAAGCGGTTGGGCTCGAAAGCGACGTCCAACGGTCCTAGATTTCCACCAGGGAGGCGAGGCGAGGGCTTCCTTCGATCAAGCCGGGAAAGAAAGCGGGACTTAGGAAAACGTTTGGCTTAATTTTCTACTTCTGCTGGGATAAAAAGCACGGCATCCTTCGAGGACTTTCTCGAGGGTTTCTCAGCTTTTCTCCTGGATAAGAAGGCAAAGTTGTGGCAGGCAGTTCGAAGAAAAGTAGGAGAATTTTATGTAAATGAGGAACTCCGAAATTTATTACAACCCCGCCTGTTATAAACGTGACAGTTTTGACAGCATTGACAACATAAATGTATGTTGGAACACTGCACTTTTCAGACGTTTAAACCGATGGGAGCAATTAAAAAAAAAAGATTCGACTACAATATTTCAAATAATCGGCATTGATGTTTTGAGCCATCATTTTTTATACCTCCAATCGATTCCTCCCTCTCCCCCCCCCCCCGGTGACCGGTCAGTTTTAAGTAANCCCCCCCCCCCAGGTGACCGGTCAGTTTTAAGTAAAAATCTATCGTAATTATTTACGCTATTGCCAATGACGGCCTAATAACTGTTTTCAATTAATTACGGTAAAGCTTAGCCTCGGCAGGGCCGTCACCAAAAGGCCCTTTTTTCAAGTAGCACAAAATCACCAGGATTACTTTCTCCGTGCAGGGCACCGAGGGGGAAGATTCATTAAAAAGAAAATGAAAAGTGCAGTCAGGCGACCCTAGTGCTGGAGAGAAAAAGCGCTGGACAGGGCCGGCCAGAAAGTGTATATTTCTCTCTCTCTTTCTCTCTTTCTTTCTCTCCAGAAACTTCCCGGGTCTTTTCGGAGACAATTTGCCTTTCCCCGAACTGAAATTGGCCGGCCCAGTTGAAGCATTTCGTCCCCATAAATGGGGCTTCTTATCGGCGGATGGGCCTTGGGAGCACGGGTGCCAAAAGAGTCCCTAGGAGATGGAATCCGGTTCTTTCCGGCACGATCCACAACCCCTTTTACGCGCAAGCCTAGGCGGGTCTTCTCCGAAGGGAGAAGACTTTCCTGGCAATTAAGTACGCAAAGCTAGCTGAGATCCATTAGACCCAAGGGAGAAGGCAACTTCATATTCCAGTCCTTTTGGAGGCAGAATAGGAGCGTTAGGATGTCCTTTTGGGTTCAAAGAAATCTTAACTTTCCCCAGACACCGAACCGCTTTTTTTTTTTTTAATGAATCAAGCAACCCTTCTGCCGAGATAGCCTTGTCCTGGGCCCCTTTTGCGTTTTAAGGAATAGCTCTCTTCTTTCTTTCCGCTCCAAGGACCGGACTTCGGAAAACGAAACTGTGCTGGGATCCTTGCCTTCCTTCAAATCTAGAATACAAAAGGACCGGCTGCCCCCTTGCCCTCAACCCGAGGAGAAGGTTGCATTTAAGCAAAGTGGGCAGAAACGACTGGGGTGGGGTGGGCACCTTATGCCACAAGGTCCGGCGCTATCTAGGAATTAAACGGGTAACAGGGACGGGATTTGATGAGTGCATTTTTGGCGTCGGGGGAAAAAAAAAATCCTACCATGGATTTTGGAACGTTAGAAATTAAGCCACATCAGAGGAGGAGGATGAAGATGATGATGATGATAAACATGATGATGATGACCATGTTGATGATAAAACGGACAGTATTCAAGGGGAGAGGGGAGGGCAGGAGAGGGAGAGAAAAGAAAGCCGCGAAAGCTGTTTCTAATCTTCTGACATTCTGCGGTTAGTGAACTCTTGGTTTGGAACCAAGCGGAGCATCAGCACCTTCGAAAACGACTTCCAGTTGTGTAGCCATCTACCAGTACAAAGAAGAAGGGGAAAAGCGACCGCCTTGAGGGGCTGGGAGAAGCTGAAAGTTTGCTTGAAATGGCTGGAGTCCCGCCAGATAGCGCTAGAGGGCTGTTTATTGAAACGCTCCTCCAGTTCAGGGGAATCTTTACAGAATAAACAGGAGAGATAAAGAAGTAAAAGGAAGAAGGAGGAGGAAGAGGGCAGCCCACTCCACAAGTGCCATGTTAATTCCTAGAAGTGTTTGGGAAGTATAATAGGGGGTTGTAAGTGAATAAAGAAACTGGAGTTCGTGTTGATTTTGAAACAGAAAAGGAAGTGAAGGAAGAAAAAGGAAAGGGAAAGAAAGGGTCCAAGAAGTAATTTAACGAGGGCCCTCCTAAACCAGCTTTCAAAGAGCTCCAGAGCCCTGGAAGAGAGGTCAGTAAGAGTTCACCTGATGAGTAAGGCTTGACTTGTGGAAGGAAAGGATTTGGGGGAAATAAGTCACAAGGTGAAAAAATGAAAGAAAAGGAAGGAAAGGGGAAGAAAAAAAGAAGTGTTTCTTACCTGTAGCATTTCAAAAGGTAGAGAACTGAGTCAATATAAAATATATTAATATCTCCATAAATTAAATTTTTTATTCTATACTTCTTTGCCAGAGCAGAATAATCTTTGATTTCCTGCAATGCAGGATACTGGGGGGGGGGGGGGGGNNGGGGGGGGGGGGGGGGGGAGAGAAACCAATTACAGAATTTAATTTCTTATTTCCAGAAATCTGAGGGAAATCAGCAAGCCTAATTCAATAGCTCGGTCCAGAAACAAAAATATGTGAATTTCAGCTGAAGGCAAAAAATTTGGATATAGATGGACCAAATTTTTGCCCATGACATTCCTAGGCATCCCTAGTTTTCAACTTAGGTTCTTGGATCAGTGTTTAGAATTTGGAGAGAAAACTAAAATACTGAACATCCTTCCAAATTCAGAAAAAATAGGAGATGCCTAAACTTTTAAACAATCCCTGCCTTTGACCTGACTTGTTTCTTGTGGCTTTATTTTTAGCCACACTTCAAAGTAAATTATTGAAAAATAGCCATAATTCCTAGGAAAAACGAGGGCATTTCTTCAAATGTTATTTGCTTAATCCAAAAATAAAAAGGGGAAAATATCTTCATTCTGGCAAACAAACATTGAATAAAGTTACAAACAAGATTACGGTAAAGTTATTTGTCCTAGTGAGGTGGTGATCTGCTAAGAGATGTAAAACAGCTAAGATGATGTAAGCCACACAAATTTAATGAATCTGATTAGTTGCATATACTTTTACATGGTTAGAAATCATACATTGATGGTTTCAGACAGCATCTATCCACAGCAGTAAAACAAAAGAGTATTCTGGATTTTTAGTACCATCTCAGCTTAGCCTACTTTGTCCAAATCCCTTTCTATTTACAGAGCACTTCAAGGGAGAAAATTTGAAATAAAAATATATATATACTTTCAGAATGGACCCTGTTACCTGTTGGATGAGTCACCTTTGCAAAAGAGAACATATTTTAAAAATAATAAAAAGACATCCAAATGGTCAAGATGCTATCATCCTTTGCAAAGTCTACTTGTTCAAAATACATTGTGATTTTCTCCTAAGAAAGAAGAAGCTGGTTGGGAAGTTTGAAGAGATGCTGGGTCTCGGTACATCTATATATTTGCTCTAGCACACTTGCAAAAAGCAAATTGGAGAGGATCTTTAGCCTCCTGATTGTGTCTGTATTGTTTTTCTTGAAACAGATCTTTTGCCCTTAATGAATCCTAACACAGCTGGACAGCTCCTTCCCGGACACTGAGAACCCTCACCCCAAACTGACCCCAATTTGACACCACAAGATGAAATTTTACCGCCTGTTAAAACCATTTCCAGCCGAAAGAAAGAAAGAAAGAAAGAAAGAAAGAAAGAAAGAAAGAAAGAAAGAAAGAAAGAAAGAAAGAAAGAACAAACTGGATTTTGGGTTGGAGGAAGAACTGTTTGACAAGATACATTTCTACACAGGATTCCTGATTTGATGATAATGATGACTGACATTACTTGGAATTTAAAAAAAAATGGGCATTTTTCAACAAGATCAGTTATCTTAAAAGTCATTATAGCTGCAGTTCCAGGAGAAAGTCCCACTGAAAATTGCGGGCCTGATTTCTGAAGAAACTTGCTTGAAAATGTAGTAAGAATTCACAGCTTCAACACAAATATTATATCCATCCTGCCACAACCTCCTGCAAATGTAACTATTTTCTTCCTTTTTAAGTTATATTCAGAGTTCCAAAACCAATTACGTGTGTGTGTGTGTGTGTGTGTATACACACACACACACACACACAATTAATGTCTTGTTCTAAATTAAGACAATTAATGCTCAACCTCCCTGAAGGTTTTTAAATAGACATGTGACAGGAATATTTTTTTTTAGATTTTTCACAAAGAAGTATGAAAGAAATCATTTTGTTGTTTTAGATTTGTCACAAGAAATAATGAATACTTTGTTATCTTTTTGTTTGTTGCCTCTTTGTTTTAACATTTTTCAGGGTAACTTCAAATCTCCTAGGAAACCAAAAAATATATCTAAGCATTTTAAAAAGAACTGAAATATAACAGGAATGATTCAGTTAAGGAGGGGAGCAACAGAAATGAAAGAAGCATTGCTGGAGCCTGCAAGTATCTCTTCCCATTTTAGATATTTTTAAAGATTTCTGGTATACAAGTTTAAGTGGTATACTGAGATCTCTTTGCAATAACATTCATTTACTCTACCCAATACATTCAGCCTTAGTACAGGAAAGTTACTCATGGAGTAACTGCATTTAAAAAGGGGGGGGGGAAACTGACGGCAAAGCCGTTCCCACTTCTAGCTAAATCGATCTAAACCGACAAATATAGTCCTGGTCGGGTATGCTTTTGTGTTGTTGTTTTTTTAAATAGAAAACAGATTTTTTTTAAACCCATCGTGTTCTATAATGAGGAATTGGATTGACAATATTGCAACAATGCGATTCCTCAAGAATTTAGGAAAGTGACATTTTTGGAAGAAGGTGGGGGGGGGGGGGNNNAAGCTCAGAAAGTCCATTCCTGACAAAGTAGATCTCTTTTAAAGCAACCTCTTAGAAAGGTTCAGCTGCAAAAGTAGGAAAGGATTTGCATAACCCACTGCTCTATAGGTCTCCGGGCACCCAAAGGGATTAGCCAAGTATTCATTACCAAGAATGTCTTGAAGCGCGTTACCGATTTCTACGACAGAGAAGAAAATACGGTAGGACTACCCACCCACTCCTTCGCCCCCCGAATAAGTCCGTTTTGTAAAGGAACCGGTTTAAACGCAGCTTGAAAGAAAGCGACGTGCTGAGGGGCGGTTTTACTCACCTTTCTGCGCAGAGCCGGACGAACCAGCCACAGAGGGTAGCTAGCGGCTGCTCCTAAGAATCGCTTTAATCTTGGGAGAGATTTTCTTCTAGAAGAAAAGAAAAGCGGGGAGGGGAGAAGGGGGTAGAACAAGTAAAAGCAGACCTCCCCCCCCCTCTCCCCCGCCCCTCCCAAGGTGGCTCCTCGGAGCTTCAAACGAGCGCGCAAGTCAAGCTTTAAAAAGTCTCGCCGGTTCTTTTTCCAGCTCTTTCGCCTGCCGGTTCGGGGACTGAGCTCAAGCTGCCAGGCTTGCCAGGCTAAGCGCTCCGGGGAAGCGAAGCCGTTGCCTGGTGGCGTTCCTCAAGCCTCTCTTCTCTCTCTCTCTCTCTCTCTCTCCCTGTGCTCTATATTTCTTTATAAGCGAGGGCTGATATCCCGCAGACAGCATTGTTATGATGGCTCATTTAATCAAACTGTTTAATTGCTCCGGTAATCACTATCATCATCGCAGGTACTCAATCATTCATCATTTTGGAGAGCTCCGTTGACCTCGGGAGCTAGTTCCTTAGCCCAGAAAAGATTGGCTGCGTTCCTCCCTCCCCGTGCCTTTGGCGGATTTCGCTTTTCTTCCCCAACTTTCTTTCTTTCTTTCTTTCTTTCTCCCCGGGACCTGCCCTCCGAAAACTGCCCCTGTCCCGTCCTGTCCCTCTCCCACTCTCTTTTTCTCGACGGAATCCAGTTTAAAATGCGTGACTGCCGCCGTACGAGGCCGTAAAATTCACAAGTAATCATTGATAAATCCCTCTATTACCAACCAGCATAGCCTGGTTTAGATTTTATGTGTGTGGGGAGAGAGAGAGAGAGAGAGAGAGAGAGAGAGAGACGAGAGACGAGAGAGAGAGAGAGAGAGAGAGATGAGAGAGAGAGAGAGAGAAGAGAGAATGTGTGTGTGTGTGTGTGAGAGGAGAGAGAGAGAGAGCAGGAGGGAGGATGAAAGAGTACAAAACTGCAGGCAATCGATTAGTTTGACCATTGCTCCTCCCCCTTAACTTGAAGCATTCCCCTTGATTGATGATCTCGGGTAGCTTTTGGTAATTGAAACTGCTCTGAGGTAAGGCATGTTTCGGTTCCAGCAAAGCGATTGGAGGAGGTTGCATACACTCGTGCGCGCGCACATACAACACACACACACACCCCCACCAAATTAACGTGGTAGGTAGCGCTTGTGAGTGCTTGTGGAGAGATGTGGGAGAGAGAGAGAGAGAGAGAGAGAAAGTGAGACGGGCCGCGAAAGTCTGCTGGGTGTGTTTTCAAAAGTTCACTTGGTCGTAGGAACCAGAGGGCACCATCGCACTAGTTCTGCACAATAGTACAACAATAGCTGTGACTTTACGTTTGAACAGATAATAATAATAATAATAATAATAATAATAATAATAATAATAATAATAATAATAATAATAATAATAACCTCCTCAGTTCAAGAATACAGATTCTACAAAAGAACGAGTAAAGCGTGCTCAGGAAGGCACCCGAAGGAGGTATTAGTCTCAATTATAAAAAGTGCAATAATACACACATACACACACACACACAAACACACAAATTGGAATAAGAGAGAGAAGGGGGGGGGGATTTTCTCCTCGCTTTATAACGCCCAAGCAGTGCCAAAGCCCAGCNCACACAAATTGGAATAAGAGAGAGAAGGGGGGGGGGATTTTCTCCTCGCTTTATAACGCCCAAGCAGTGCCAAAGCCCAGCCTAAAAAGGATGCCTCTTCCTTTCCTTCCCTCTTTCCCACATTCCTCTGCGAAGACCCTCGTCTGGTCCAGCAGCGTTGAGGGAACCGAGCACAGAGAACCGAGCGCTCCCTTCCAGGAAAATTATTCTGACTAACAGCAACCGCGAAAGGTAGCGAGTTTCACCCAGAGAAGGAAACACGCGGCTCAGTGTTGAATGCACTCTACTGACAAGGATGGCGGACTTTATATGAAGGCAGGCGAGGAGTTTCCGCTGGCGGAACAAGTTTGCCCGCGCCTCTTTCCAAAACAATCGCCAGCGCCCGAGTTTCTTCGGCTCGTCTCTTGGACACTGGACCCTCGCAGGACTGAGAGTTCCCCTAGGAGGAAGAGAGCAACGTACACCAGGCGAAGCGATGGCTAAGCAGCCTGCCCAGGCGAAGGAGGATATCGAAGGGTAAAATCTCTCCATTTAAAAA